>PVJA010005086.1:7948-36063 GCA_004027025.1 Myocastor coypus | reverse complement strand
GGCACCTTGGAATTTGTAGTCTCTTTTACCTCAACCCCAGTCCTTACCTTAGAGGGCGAAGGAAGTGGGGGTGCTGCTCCAGGAGAGGTGAGAGCTGGCGTGGGGATGATGGGTGCTGCCAGTGGAGTCTGAGCTGGGGTGCTAGGCTCACTGCTGCTCAGCTCCCCTGCGGATGCGGAGCCAGAGGGGCCTAAGGAGCTACTGGCCCCGGCTACCCCAGTACTGGCGGGGCGTGCGGGCTGTTCAGAGAGGACAGGGGCAGACCAGAAAAATGACAAACAGCGATTGGGAGAGCGACAGAGCATGAGAACAGAGCCAAGGGATAAGACAGAGAAGGGACAAGTCCCAGTATGAAAGCACAATGAGAACAGAGACAGAGTGAAAGAGAGGGAAAACGGGGAGTCAGAAAGCAACAGTGATAAGGAACAGGGGGAGAGGGAGGAAAAAGGGAGAAAGGTACAAGATTATAAGGTTCCTCCTTTGGCACAGGCCCCACATTCCTCCCAGCTGTGGCACTACCCTTTAGAATAGAATCCATCCCCCCCAAACTCCTTGGGACCTGTTTGTGATCACTCTAGCAATTTCTTAACACTCCCAGTCCTATCTTTACTCTAGGTTTGCACCTAACTCCCTCAAGAGTACAAAGAAGTGTTTCAATATCATTCCCAGAGCAAAAGAACAGATTAGAGATTGTTCATAATTGTCATGTTTCCACAGAGAAGCAGATTAAATGTGAGATGCAAAACATAATAAAAATAAAAAATAAATAAAAGTGAAGCACAAGCTCTCTACCATTAAGAGGCCCTCCCTACTGCCTGAAAGTCAAGCTAAAGTGCCCTCCCTTGCTGTGTCAGGGGGATCCTATAAGCAAAAGGGCCAGAGAGAGAGTTGTAGCCTTAGACTCCCCTGAAACACCATTCTGTACCTATCTCCCCAAGACAACGGAGTTCTAAGCAGGTAGTCTGCCCAGGATACTGTGGGCTTGGTAGAGGAAGGTGCTGAGGAGCTACCCTGAAATTTCAGGCTCTGAAGAAGACAAGCCTGCTCAGCCTGCTCAGTGCTCTTTCTAGTACTGCTGAACCCCCAAGTTCTCCTAGTGGGCTGACACTCAGAAAAAGTACGCTACTATCCCACTGCTCCTGGCCATAGGCTTTCACAGACAAACTCACCTCCTTACTAACATTCTATAATGCCAAGTTCTTTACCTCTTCTAATCCTTCCCCACAAAATTAGTCAAAATTACAATATTCAAGAAGCCTATGTTGAATCAACTATAACCCCTCTCACTTCTCTTTTGTGTTCTACCTATGGCTCAGAGGAGCTGCTGGGAGCCGGCAGTCATTTTCACTGGAGGGGGCCTGTCACCAATCCCCCCCAAAGAGAATCTATGCTGCACTATGGCCAACTTTTATTTGCTAACATGCACATGCCTGAAACATGTGTATACTCAGCAGTGGCTTCACACAGAGGCCTGTTTGTTCTCACCTTGGGCCGCCGAGTTGTGGTCTGGAGAGGCAACAGGAGCCAGAAGAGAAGTAGTCAGGAAAGAAAGGATAATGGCAGGAAGACAGACAGCAAAGGGACAGCAATGAGAGGAGAAATAGCAGGAGTGGGGCTATAGTTAGCCACCACTCCTCCACACCATTCCATCCCCTTCTCCCTCCAGTGAATCACCACATTCCTACTCCAGAAATCCTACTCCAGAAATTCCTATTCCCCTTGGATCCTGTTCACACTTCTGCCTAACCCTTGGAGGCCTCACCCCTTCAGACAACCAGAAAATCCCGCAGGTCCTGTCTCCTAGTCTGAGCCATAAGAGACCAAAGGCAGCAGCTGTGAGAAGATCCCCAGAGATCCATCCTTCGGTGAACAACCTCTCCCACTCCAGCCCAGACCCACAAGCCCCGCCCATCTACCATTCCCAAGGACTTTCCCAGATCAGCCTCTTAGACTGCCAGGCCCCACAGACTCCCAGAAAGACCCCCTCCCCCAGTAAATGCCCAAGAGTAAGGGGTCAGATTCCTAAGGCAAAACAATGCAGCAATCCTTCCACTTCCCTAGGACTAGATCTAGGAGCGGTCCTCATCCCTAGGCAGAGGGCTCAGGTGTCAGGACTATGAATATTACATTAGCAGAAGCCCAGAGCTCAGCAAAGTAACCCCACCCAGTTGGATGAGGAGGTGGGGGTGGGGAGCAACACACAGAAACTACTGTAGTAAACCTAATCCAGATTACTGCACTTCAGATTACTGCAAAGTGATAGATGGGTGATTAACTCCAATTGCCATGGAGTATTTTCGCTGCTCAGTGTCTCACTGCTCTAGCAAAGACAGGATTTGGCTGGAACCCAGTTTCTAGGAGATACTGAGCACAAGGAGACCTAGCCTCGCCCTTCCTACCCTAGGACTAAGCTTCTATAGCTGTGAGTCAAACACTATTCTAGGGTCCCTATCACACCCTTGGAAGCCCCTGACATAACCTCCAAGGTGGGGAACGGTGGGAGAACAACTGAGAGTCATTCTAGAAAGGCTGGGTGAGGCAGCCAGGCCTATTAGAGGAACTGAGACAGCTGGGCCTGTTTCTTCTGGCTCTACTACAGAAAACCCCCTCAAGCCTGTTTGCAGTAGGGTATTCCTGAAGGCCAAGCCTGTGAGGCTATTAGAAACAAGGTCTGAAACACAGACTGATCAGAGCCATAAGGCACAGAGCAAATCCCAGGGGTGAGGCACCGTGGTGATGTGGTGATACTCACCTCTCCCTGCCCCCTCCTTTAATAAACTCCTCCCCAACCAGGTAGACAGAAGAAAGCACTCAGCCCCTACCCCCACCCCAGCAGCCTACTGCCACCATCAACCTGGCAACCCAGCAGCAGGACGAGAGCAAGCAAGAGTACCTTTCGGGCTGTCGGTGCCTGTCTCATCATTGCAGAAAACCAAAGAAAGCAAGGAGAGGAAAGAGAAGGAGGAACAGAGAGGACAAACACCGGGAGGAAGGACAGACGGAGGGAGGGAGGGTAAGAGACCGAACAGAGGGAAAGGCGGCGAGACAGGAGATTAGTGCATCAAATCCAAACAATGCAGCCTTAGCTCCCGGCCTGCAGCTTCCCAGCTTGCAAACAGCAGCCACTCCGACACAGAGGTCCCAGAAGGTGCCTAGCACCACAACCAGGCTCCAGCAGGCACCAGAGCGGTACCCGCCCGGCGGAGTTCACCAGCTTAGGCTGATGGCAGCCTCAGTGGCCGCAGCACTAGCTCCATCTGACGTCATGCACCCACCCTCCTCTGCTTCGTGGGGGTGGAGCCACTGTTCCTCAGTCACCTAGCAACCACCCAGGACCCTGCTGGCTCCTCCCCCTCATCATGACTGGTCAAAGTCCTGCGCAGAGCCCGCCCTGCTGCTTTCTCCAAACAGGTTCAGGCTCTGCCTCCCCATCCCTCACCCATCTCTAAGAGCTTCAAAAACTGGGTCAGGGACCAAGCCAGAAATGGCACGGTAGGGGGCGATGGCATCAGTGGGCAAGGACTCAGGGTTTCCCTGCTCCATGTTTCTCTCATAATTGTACCCTGTCCTCCTATAACCCCACTGGCTACACGCTGGTGCCTCCTCAGGAACACATACCGTCCAGCACCCAGCATGTGCTCTGAGGAGCAACAGAGTAAGAAGCCCTGGCAAACACTTTATCAGAACAGCATCAACTCTGCTGGGCTCTTCTTCCAATGGTCCCCTAGCTGGAGACAGGTTAAAACTCTTGTAAAGGGGTTTCTAGGAAGGATGAGGTACTTTACAGAGAGATGTGTGTTCCCTTCTGTCCTCCCCTCAATGCATCTAGTTTTCTGTTCCGCAGGAGACAGAGTAGAGGCCCTGGATAAGGGATATTTTTTGAGAGAACCACTGGGATGGGAGACTGGTGAACAGAAGAACTCTACCAGGTGACTGACACTGTCCACTGCAAGGTGCTATAAGCCAGCTTGAGCAGTCCAGGCTGGGCTCTGCCACACTTCTCCGATTTGGCATGGCTTGGGCCCCTGCCAGGGACATCTGAGGCTGCAACCAGAACTCTTCCATAGATCTCAGACTGCAGTCTCATGTTCTTCTCTATTCAAGGGCCTGAGGTAAGACAGGAGCCTGAACCAGGAGATAATAATCAAGGGACGATTCAAGTTTCTATGATGCTAGAGTGGGCCCAACATCATTTAGAGCATTACTTTTTCTTATAGCCCCATTCTCAGCTCCAGTCAAGATGAAGGACCCAAAGCAAAGTACTAACATGTGGTCTCTACACTGGCAAGTCTCCAGAGAGAGGTCCCATTACCCACTAGGAACCAAATGGACAAATTTTCCTCTATTTTGCACTGCCCTAATCCAGCAGCTCTCCATGCAACGTCAGAAAGGCCGGACACAGTGTGGCAACAAGAAAATCACGGTACATACAGCACATACAGAGAGCTCAGAGAGTACATGCAGGCCAGGGACAGCTTTGGGCATAGGCCCAAGGCAGGGGTTAACAGGAGAAGGTCCTCACAGAAGCACTTCTAAGGGTTTAAAACTGTGGAGGGGAGAAAGGTGGCACCGCCAGATCCCTATAGATGCAGGTGAGAAGTGGGGTCTCAGGTACACAGTGGAGGACAAAGGTGCCAGAGAAAGACTTGATAGGCAGAGAGGGGTGGGCACTGATGGCAGCACCCACCCAGAGATAGGCAGATGTTCACACACTCCAACTGTTCCTCCTGTGTAGTTTCCTGGCCTCTCATCTCTCTGCACAACCACTTTACCTAGTATTTTCTCAGCGCCTTTCCTCCAGTCCACCCTCCACTGCTGCCTGAACTCAACTAAGGAAGAAACTACCACAAACTAGTAAACATTCTACTTCATGTTGCTATTTACAGACAAATGTTGGCATTTCTAATGAGGACTCTGGAGCTGGAAGAAATCATCTCTAGTGAGTGCTACCTGAGCTCCACCCTCAATCTGATTATCCTTGTACCTTTTGAAGGAGTTCTGGAAGCCAGCACTACCATATCCTCTGGCCACGCCCCCCCCCATTACACACACACACACACGCATGCAACAGCCCAAACACATGCAGGATAGCAGCAGAGGGGGCTCATGCCCCCCATCCCAGCACGAACAGTAAACACACCACCTTCTTAGGCTTCAGTCCCCGCTGCATGAAGGGTAAGAAAAGGTAGAGTTAGAAAACAGACATCACATTGCACTAGCTTATTAGGCAATCTGTGTATAGGTGTTAAAACCAACTCAGGCATACACAAGCAAGGGATAGAGGACAGAGAAGGTCAATGTCAAGCCCTGAGTGAGATGAGTAGTTTCTCAAGGATCAACTTTGAGGAAGCCAAACCCTTGTCCAGAGAAGCTGAGCCCTACCTTACAACACTGCAGAGGAATGGTAGAGGTCAGCTAAGAAGAACACCCCCCATAAATGCTTAAACAGGTGTCAGTACTTGTAAATAGGAACACTCCTTTTCCCTGCATTTCTACCTCACCCTACCCTCAAATTATTTAGATCCTGGCATTTTTTGGTAGCAAAAGGCAGGAAGCTGGCTACACTCTTAGGATCAGACCTATCCTTCCGATTACCCCGGCTCAGCCCCACTTGACCCTGCACTTCTGGAATCTAATAACCTTCCCCTGATACCAACTCACTCAGAAAGCATCCTTATTAGGGAGACTAGAGACACTAAATTACCTTAATTTAGACTTCTCTACTGCTTCCACCTGGCATTGGGTCTCCCTCCCTCCATCCCTCTCTGTGTTATACCCTACTCCTACCAACAAACCACTCACCAGTTTGCTAGTCTTTGCAGCTGCATCAGCTCCCTCTGCAGAAAGCAAACAGAAACAAAGGTTGCACTTGTACAAAGGACTAGGAACAGACAGTATCTTGGTGGGCTGGAGGGAGATATAATACAGGAGTATGGTGGTGATGGAAAAATTTTAGTTTCTACTGTGGTCTCCTGTTATAAGCAGTGTTATGACCTTTGGACCTAAGAGGACAACTTAAGTGGGTGGCTGTTACCTCTTTTGAGGACCTTTGAAGCAGAAGAATCTGGTGTCTCTGGAGAAGTAGTATCTGCTCCATCTTCAAATACCTGGATCTGAAGCCAAAGAATAGACGCGATACATCCAGATTAAGAATGACTCCAGTATCGGTCCCTCCCCAGTCCTCACACATGCCAGAGTACAGGGCAGCTTTCATAAGAATGAATTGCCAATCTTTCCACTGCTGCCACCTCCCACTCTCCCAACCAGAAGCTTATGCCCACAATCAGGAAAAGGAAGTACCAACACACCAGCTGTACATGCAGCAGATACGTGCATGTACTAACACACACACACACACACACACACACACACAGAAGTAAAGGATACATACCTGAGATTGGCGCACAAAGATGCCATGCCCTTCATCACAAGTAAAATACTTCCTGCCTTGAACAGTTCCATCATTCTTGCCCTTTGCTTCATCCAGAATAACGCCTACCCATTTGCCAGTGGCAAAGAGTGTGGCTCCAACATAGGCCACAGTACCTCGGTGGCCTTTTCCAATCACCTCCACACGGGAGCCAACACGCAAAGGCCGGGCACTTGCTTCTGCACTCATCCTGCTGCTACTGGGCGTCTGAAAGAAACACACATGCAGGCAGAGGCCTCAGGCTAAAGGTGGCATCATGATGCATAAAAAATAACCCAGCCTGAACTGAAAATAGGCGGAAGTTACTTGTTTGAACTCAATTCTTTTTTTTTTTTTTTTTTTGTCTTTTTTGAGACAGGGTCTCGCTGTGCAGTTCAGGCTAGCCTTGAGCTCACTTTTGTAGCCCAGGCTGGTCTCGAACTCGCACCGATCCTCCTGCCTCAGCCTCCCAAGTGCTGGGATTACAGGCGTGCGCCACCACGCCCGGCTGAACTCAATTCTTAGGATGGCTTAGCCCCCAAACTCCCCTTCAAAAGATGTCAGTGATAGGTCTCTTTTAGGCTTCTCCAAATTCCTCTGGAATCTCCTACAATTTATAAGAGTAACATTCACATTTTATAATAAATCAGAATTCACTGATAAACCTGTGAAATTTACCACATGGCTGTTTTCTCAGGAATACTGCCCTTGAAGAGAGGAATTAAATGCAAGCAAATAACTCAGTTTATACCAGGCTCCTCATAACCTAATGCCCTGACTCAGAAGTCTAAGCTGGGAAGACAGGTGACTCAGTGGGTGTCCCCACTGCATTCTGTTTCCCTTTCAACTGTCATCTGTCTTCCCTAGGTGCAGACAACTCTTTCAGGCCTTTCCCTTTCAGCAGCATATAACCACTACTCTTTTCAGGCC
Organism: Myocastor coypus; assembly: GCA_004027025.1. Taxonomy (NCBI): domain Eukaryota; kingdom Metazoa; phylum Chordata; class Mammalia; order Rodentia; family Myocastoridae; genus Myocastor; species Myocastor coypus. Next base: position 28,724 of record PVJA010005086.1, on the reverse strand, counting down.
TTCAGTTACCAGCACTGCTTCCTGATCTGATTCCTGTTACTCGCCTCCACATAGCCTCGAAGACACTCGTGACGCCTTTAACAACCCATTCAGCTAACCGACTCCATTCCTCCTGCCCTGTATTCTGCTCTGTCCATGCTGCCCCTATGTTCTGGAGATTCTTCTCTGATGCTATGTTGCCATAAAAAGAAAAACACAGGCCACGTATATCAGGTACCTCCGATTTGTCCCATTTGTACTTCTTTCACCCAGCAATGCAAATGGCTATCTTTTTACTCCACAGATGGGCAAGGCAAAGGCTTAAACTAAAACATTGTCCTTGGGAAGCTCTCAGCCTCTGACACATCCGTGATGACAGGACACAACATGAAATTAGTTCCCAAATCAGCCCATGATTTAGAGGAAAATCACACCTAAGCCATTTTTAGCAACAGCAGCTCTGTGGAGCAGAGGCCTTATAGCAAACTGCTAAATGAGGCAAGAAGTAACACCATGATCCTAAGGACTCCAGAGGGCTCCTTTCTTATATCCTCACTTGGCTTGGGAAGAGAACACTGCCACAGCCAGAGAAGAGTCAGGATACCTCCAGCCTGTCACTCCCTATCTTCCTTCTCCACAGAGCTCATCCAGGAAGGTAAGAACAAAGCTCCCAGGAGCTCAGGACCTCAAATCACACCTGGACAGTATACTAGATTGCATTGAGCCGATAAAGGAATTTTCCAGTAACATCAAAGCTATACTCAAACTCAGAAACTCCCCTCAACCTCACGACAAGCCTTTCAGAACCAGGAGGACACAACAGAGGGTACAGAGTCAATCTCAGACAGAAAAGACAGCAAATAATAAACAAAGCAGCTCTAAAGAAGGACCTTGCTATCAACTTCATGCTGAATCCACAAGACAGTGGCCCCCTTCAGGAGTCCCTACCCTGAGAGCCAATTAAGTTAGAGGCTGGGCCCGGTCAGCCTCCATTAGGGCCCAACCCTAGGAAGGGAAACCTGTCCAGCCTATCATCATTAGTGTTCCAGGTATCCTTTGAAAGACAGTCTGTGAGTAACCACAGCGAAGTTCCAATCTATCTCCCCAGCCCCCACTGCAGTGATGTCCACAGACACTCAGGCCTTCTCTAGTACCCTCCCCCCAGGGCCATCCAGGCTTGGGCCACTTACCCGGTTGTACACGTGCCTCTTGCTTTGGGCCATGTTGCTCACCCAGCCTCTAACCCCTCCCCCAGCTGACCAAAGACAAGAGAGAAAGGCAGAAACCTAGGCGGGAGGGTCAGGGCACCGGGCCCTCAAGGACCGACACAGGGCTGTCACCGCCCTCCCCAGCCCATGGGCCTCCCTTGGTGGCCGACAGAGTAGGGCTGGGGGCTGGGGTGGAGGTTGATGAGCACGTCTTCTCTGCTGCCGAAGGATCCTGAACCCAGAAACACTGAATCCTGCTTGCCAGCTGATGAGTCTCACTCTGCGCTAGTGCTGCTCTAGACTTGTCAGGAACCGTGGCAGCCTCTGGGTCCTAATGCTCCCCTGTTTCACCTGGGCCAAACTAGAGGGGTACAGAAAAACAAAACAAAACAAAAAAAACCAGCCACAGTCTCTCAGTCCTCACTTCTGAGCTAACAGCACAGTCCTGAGAATTCCTCTTAGCCTGAGCACTCTCACTATACCTGTCTCCCCCGCCCCTAGGATACGAGGTTTCCGCAGGCTCACAAGCATCAAGTGACATCTCAAAAGTGATGCCTAGAGCCTCCACATGACAAAGTAAGAGCCTCTCAGCCCTTGGGATTCCGGACACGGTCTATTATAACAATCAAAAGGGAAGAAGCACGACTGTGACTCTAACAAGTACTCTGCTCTCTCTCTCTCTGCTCTCTAAACTATGGACACTGAGTCTGGATTTCAATCTCACACTAGGCCAAAGGAGACAGGCTCTGCTGAAACAGTACACATGGGGCATTGTGGGAGCAATATCACACACTTACCTCAGGACCCACACACACTAGCACACTTATTCTTACTCCTTTCTGGATGTTATAATGTCCATCCGGACCCCAAGAGTATCAGATTCAACCGGATTAAAAAGAGCAGTGCTCACAAGCACAGAGCCCCACTTATCTCTGGAGCCTAAGGCTCAGTCCACCTTGATCACCCTTGTATTCTTAGGTCTGCCCACAAACTTATCCAATGAGATGGGTTTTTTTTTCATATTTCCATATTTCAAGAAATTAATGAATAATCACACTTTACTTTTATAATAAATTGTTTAAAATTAGTGAGATTATGGTTTTGTGTGAATGTGGTAGGAGTGTGGCTGAGGATAAATCCAGGGATTTCACACTGAGCCATACCCCAGCCATTTCTTAAACTGAAACAGGTCTTGCTAAATTGCTCTAGTTCCTTCCACATACCAAAGATTAAAATTAGACCCATAATATTCTCACCATATACTAAACTAAAATCACAAAGGACCAAAGATTTAAAATATCGAACCAGAACATTTAATCTGCTGAAACATAGAACAGGCAGAACTCTCAACAAAACTGTTACAGACATTTTATGAACAAATTCCAATCACACAGGTGCTATCAGAAACTAGAATTTCATCTTATTAAAAAGTGAAATCCCGAGTGAAGACAGCCCACAGTATGGGAAAAAATATTTGCTAGCTGTTCCTAAGACAAAGTATTAGTATCTAGAATATATAAAGAACTAAAAATAAATCAGATCCCTCCAATTGAAAGACCCAATCCAAAACTGGGCATCTAAAATGAATAGACACTTCTCAGATGAAAAAATAAAAACAGGGGCCTGGCGGGATGGCTCAGTGGTCTAAAGCGCCTGCTTGGGAAAGCTTAGGCGGCTTCAGGGACCATGGTCCGATCCCCAGCACCACATGCTGTGCCAGCCTTGCCCTCGGGGCGGGCTGAGTCGGCCATAAAAATGAGTGAATAAACAAAGAATCTGAAACAAGAAAAAAAAATTTTTTTTAATTTTAAAAAAGAAAAAATTAAAACAGCAAATAAATATATGAAAAAATGTTCTACATCATTGGTCATTGGAGAGATGCAAATTAAAACAATGTTCATGAGGCTGAAGCAGGATTACCATGAGTTTGAGGACAGCCTGGACTATGTAGTGATTTCTAGGTGAATATGAACTATAGATGTTATCTAAAAAAATTTAAAAATCAAAAAGATTGGGCTGGGGAGATAGCTCCGAGGCACAAGTGCCTGCTGGGCAAGTGCAAGGTCGTGAGTTCGAACCCTGGTCCCACACACAAAAAAATAAATAAATAAAAAATAAAAATAAAAATAAAAAAGAGCTGAAGTTCCATCCCACTCCAGAAAGAACAGCTAGGTGGAAGGAACCCTTCTCCACCATTAGTGGCAGTATGGTGTAAGCACTATGGAAATTAGTCTGGTGATTCCTCAAAAAAACTAGAACTAGAGGTTTCATTTACACCAGCTAGGGCCGGGGAGATTGCTCAGTGGAATAAGTGCTTGCCTGGCAAGTGCAGGTACCTGAGTTCAATCCCCAGTACCACAAAAAAACAAATAAATTTTAAAACCCAGCTATTCCCTTTCTTGGTAGCTTCCAATAAGAATTAAAAGCATATCATAGTAATATATGCATACCCATGTTTATAACAGCACAGTTTGCAACAGCTACATTTTGATTTTTTATACAATGGAGTGCCACTCTGCCACAAAGATGGATACACTTGAGATATTTCTAGCTACATGGATGCACCTTGAGACCAATCAGACACACATGTGTAAATACCCCACTATTCTCTGGTGTGAGAAACCAAAAATAAATGGGACTAATATGTATAACAGATACTGGGAGGGAAATGGGAAGAAAATGTTCAAATGAGAAAGAAAACAAAGGACGCAGAGGGGACAATGAAAAAGCAACAAGAAAAAGAGAATAAAAGGAAAAATGGAAACAAAACTTTTGAAAACAAGGAGGGAAAAGGGGTTAAAAGAAGAGAAGAGTCATCAGAAAAAAAAAGAAGCACAGAGAGCTGGGCCATGGTGGCGCATGCCTGTAGTCCCAGCACTTGGGAGGCTAAGTCAGGAGGACTGGTGCGAGTTCGAGACCAGCCTGGGCTACCAAAATGAACTGCAAAGTGAGACCCTGTCTCAAAAGGACAAAAAAAAAAAAAAAAAAAAGAAGCAAAGATATATTTTGTACAGATACAAATTCCTTATGATAAATATCATTATGCATATCTAAAATGTACCAATCAAAAAAATTGCTAACATAAATAAATGAATACTAATTAATTAATTAATTGCCTGGGCTAGGTTTGAACTTCTGATTCTTGGACTCCCAAAAGGCTGGGATTACAGCTCTATGCCACCATCCTCAGTTGAGATTATGCTTTGTTTGGAAGTCTTCAAGGAGCTATGTCTATTCATGTTCCTCCCTTCTTAAATACTGCAGGAGAGAAGAGTTGTTTCCAAGGGGTCTGAAGAGGATTAAACACACAGAGAGGTGTTCTGGGTCCACAGTTCTTTCTGTTGGCCATCATTCTGCCAGCAGGGTTATGCAGACCCTTGCAGACTGGGTCTGACTTGTTTAGAGTGATTACAATCTATGGAACACCTTAGGAATCTTCCACAGGGCATCATTGAGAGCACTGATTCTAAACTTCGGCTGCTCTCTTGGCTTATCGCTTCATAGCTGCATTAACTTGGTCTAGTTACTCAGCTCTGAGTTAAGTGGTAACAATGAAAGAGAGTATCTCGAAGAGGTGTGAAGTCTAGTGAGGACATGCATGGAAGTACTCAGGACAGTGCCTGGATTCAGTAAGTGTGTGGTAAAAGCTACTCAAGAACAATGCTGTCATCCTGTTTTGACATTACAGTAATGCCCCTCACTGCTCCCACATATATCTAGGCTTTTAAGGCCAGGTTCTTCCTCCAGAACACACTGCCTCAAAAAGTCAATAGAGAATTCAGACCTAAGAACAGCCTCACAACTCCAGAGCAACACATGCATACATAGTTACTATATTCTTGAGAGATATTTATTCTCCTGTAAAATAGGAAAATATCTGCCATACCTAGATTTGTGTTATGCAACTCAAACAAGATTAAACATATAAAAGTATTTTATAAAAAAAAAAAAAAAAAAAGGCTGGTATGGTAAGATACCTATAATTCTACTACTCCCAAGTTTAAACTTAGCCTGGGCAGCTCTGCAAAAGCCTGTCTCAAAAAGGGCTGAGGATATATATAGCTCTATTACTGGCAGAATACTAGCTAATATGTACCTTTTTTTTTTTTTTTTTTTTTTTTTTGAGACAAGATCTCACTACGTAATTGAAGCCAGCCAGCTTTGAATTCACTACGTAGCCCAGGCAGGCCTTGAATTCACAGTATTTCTGCCTTACAGGCATGTGCCACCATGACTAGCTGGTACGTAAATCTTAAAGTAAAATTTCTAGACAATAAATATTACAAGGAGTTACAGATAGAAAAAACATGCACTGGAAAGAGGTATTCAACTGTATCTTAAATCACAGCATTGTCTTTTGTTTTGAGGGGACACAGTGTCTTGCTATATAGTTTATTTTTTTATTTTTTTGTCTTTTTGAGACAGGGTCTTGCTATGCAGTTGAGGCTGGTCCTGCGCTCACTTTTGTAGCCCAGGCTGGTCTCGAACTCGCACCAATCCTCCTGCCTCAGCCTCCCAAGTGCTGGGATTACAGGCGTGAGCCACCACGCCCGGCTTCTTGCTATATAGTTTAGGCCAGCCTTAAACTCATTATATGTAGTCTAGGATGGTCTTGAGCTAGCAGCAATCTTCCTGCCTCAGCCTCTCAAATGCTCGGACTACAGGCATGAGCCACCATGTCTGGTATATAACACTGTTTTGTTTGCTATTTTGCCATGTGGAGAAGAAAGGCCTATAAAGCATAGTAAGTTGTGAACACAGTATGAGACAAAAATAATACTGCCTAAAGAGGAGTAGCTTAGTTGAAGTGAAAAATTCTAAATGAGTTCTATCACACTATAAGCCTTTTAAAACAAAGTCCACAACTTCTCTTTACAATCCACTTGTCTTTAGCTTGTGGAGTCAAATATTTACTGAGATATACTAGGAGGAGGATATGGATAGACAGGAAATTTAACATGAGGCAGACAGATGGACTTGTTCCAATGACAACAGGAAGCTAGTCTCGTTCCTCAGCAATACAGTGGCATAGTGAAGTTATTTTAGGAAAATCAAACTGGTGGCATGTGCAGGATACAATGGGAGCAGGAACAATCTGGCAAAGATGAGATTACAATAAGGAGGCTATTGAAATAATAAACATGGAGTCAGAAGGATCTAAATGAAGGTCACCACAAAAAGTACCAGAAAATCTCTGGGAAGGCCAGGACAGAAGTGACGCAGGAAAAAGACAGCGTGTGGGCTCTGGAGAAAGGCCTGGATACAGCTCAGGAGCTCCTATTTTCTCATCTGTGTAACTCTGGGCAAGACATTTAACCTTCTAAGCCCCAGTTACCTCCTTTGCAATAAGAAAATAATGTTACCTTACAAAAATGCTGCAGCATGTAAGACTGAAGCACTGAGCAAAATACCTAATACAAAATAGGTGCTCAATGTATTACTGATATCATCTCCATCATTAATGGAATGGTGTATCAATGATGCTTTGTACATAAGAGAAATTTGAATGCTGTTAGGACAAATGGGTAGATGAGTGAATGTTTAATTAGTAAGTGTACAAATGAAATGCAGCATTTTTAAGCACAAGTAACATAAGAATGATGGGTGAAACATGAACAGAATTTGAGCAATAGGAAACTGGGCACCTTAGAAGAGAAAAAAACAGCAATGTTCTTACAGCCTTCCTTAGGGCAAACCTACGCCTACTAACTCATATATTTCACTCTCCCCTTCAAATATGAACTTGTGAGATCAGTGAGGACAAGTAGTTATGAATTAAATAGAGTATAAACAGGGATGGAAAGCAGGTACAAGGAGCAGCATGTGAAATCCTGATGGAAGTGTTAAAACTGTGTATGTTCAGGACACTACCGATAGCAGTGTCCTACTTGTGATACCGTATTATAGTTCTACAAGATGTTAACTACTGTGGAAAACTAAGGGCATTGCTATCTCTGTACTGTTTTTTATGACTGCATGAAAATACATTAGCCCAAAATACAGTATTTCCATCAAAAGAGACTGCATTACCTTTGTTCTATAGGTGATAGATCTGAGTCTCTATGGTCAAGGTATTACAGGTATTACAACCAAAGATGGCAGGGAGGCACATCTGACTAGCTGTACGGCTAGGTACCCCTTCCACAGCACTTCTGGGCCCTATCCTACGTGACACAGCACTCTCCTAAGCTATATGTTCTCAGGGAGAAGACACTCTTGAATTCTAATCCATTTTCCTCCTCCACCACATTAAGTACTACTAAAATATCTAGGAAAAATGGGAAGAGGGAAATACCTTTGTATGTGGCAAATAAGTTACCAGTAACATTGAAGACAATTTCAGAAAATGACAGGGAAATAAATAGACTCTGGGGTAAGGAGAAACAAGTAGGGAGAAAGTTTCTTTTTTGTTTCTACCATTTCTATTTGGCCAAAACTATTTCTACTTTGCTTTTACTGGCACTCCAGCATTCCCTGATACCTTGATCACTTGTCTCAACTCACCAAACCTTGATTCTAGGCTAATGGTATCTGCTTTGCATGATCCCATTCCTAGAGGAGCTGCTCTGAAGTCCAGACAGTCTGACTACAGGACAATGCACATCTTTGAAAGTATTAGTAAGGAAAAGGTAAGTATGGGTGTAAACCCATCAGGGTTTAAGGGGAGGGAAGGGAAGAGAAAAGATCTGCAAGGAAGGGAACGGGTGAAGCTCAATGTCAGATACTCTTTCCAGGAGTCCAGGAAAATGACATGCAAATAGCCTTTTGTTCTTATATGCAACCCCTGGATCTGCCTTACAGATTTCATACAGATTGGTAGGCCCTAAAGGGATTCCCTTCACCTCAGCAGCTCTATTATTCTCAGAAATGTCTACAGCATATTGCATATCTGAATACAGGCTTGCCTACTCCCAAAGTGTCCCTCTCCCCTAAACATATCCAGTCACTTCCAGGTACAATTCCTGAGTTAGAAAGGAAAACTACACATTACACCTCACTTAGCTTCAAAGGTTGTGTTTGTTTGTGTGTTTGTTTGTTTGGCTGGTTCAGGCTGCCTTAAGGGTAAGTGTGGGGCTTGAACTGTAGTCCCCTATGCTTGACTGGGATTGCACACAGGTGCTTAAACAAACACTGAGCTTGAGCTAACCTGAAAGCCTCTATCACTTATCTTCAATAAAAGAACTTCTATGGGAATGCAAGAGGCACTCAGCCCAGTATTCAAGAATAGCAACACTCCCAACAGCAACAGGAGTCCCACTTAGCCTGCTTTGAAGTTCCTGCTGGTTTCTTTCCTCAATCAACCAGCAAGTTCCTGGCACTAGGACCCTGCAGGCAGGGAATCCTGAGCCTGCGCTCTAAAGCGAAAGATGCACCATTTCACAACTTCAGCAAAAGCTAAAGCAGCTAACAAAGCCACAGCCACCTCGGCTCTGCTGGGCTCTGCTAGGCTCTGCTGTTTGGCAGCTCACCGGGACCACTCCCCAGAAGCAGGTCATCTGTCTTTTCTCTTTTAAAACCCACGTCATCATTTGCTCATAATGGAAATCAATCTCCTTGAACTACCATGCAAAGGTGTAACCATGGCAACCTCAAGAGGAAGGACACACAGATGATGCTTCAGTGGCTATAGCAGAAAAAGGTAAGCTCATTTGTCTTCCATCCTTTCATCCCATCATTTTCTCCTTTCACTTTGGTCAGCTGTACACCTAACCTGCAAATCCTATCATACTCACTGGGAATGATAAGGTGAGTTAATAATCATTTTATTATGTAAGCTGTAAGTCTGCCTAGTCCCATAACTTCATGATAGGAAAAAAAAAAATCTTTTTCTGGGTGATGATGGGCTCCTTTTTCTGGGTAATTAAGGGCTCCTTAATCACTATATCAGGTGACACAGTCTCAGCCTGCAATACCTGACAAATCACTGTCAGTCATTAGTTTTTCTGGTCAAGAAAATCACTCAAAGATTTCAGAGTTCCCCTGTGTACTGGGAAGGCTGACAGCCAACAATGGCCCCACTGTTCTACCCATCCATGCTACCATGATGCCCACAGAGTAACACATTAAGTGACTCTTTACCAGCTTCAAGATTAAAAACTAGTGTCTGAGAGTAAATTTCTGCATTCTCTGATAGCTCCACAGAAGGAATTTCATTTCTGCAGAGATTCAACAAACACAACTAGCACAAAGCCTAAGTAATCCTTCATGCTTTAATTTCCCCTTGTATAAAATAAGGATAATAGTAATATTTGTCTGAAGGGACTGTTACTAAAAATCACATAAGCATGCCTGAAAAGCACTCAAAGCCATACATGGTATGAAGCCCTCAATAAATGTAAGCCACTCTTACTGTGAGGAACAGAAGAAGCCTAAGAGCCTAAGACTTCTGCTCTTTCTTCTGAATGGCTGTTTTAAGCTTCCTTTCCAAGTTACTATTTCTTATGAAGCACACACCACCATCTCCACCCCCACAACTACAAGTATTATGTTGAGAAAGAAAATTCAGCCTAACAAGTCAATTTTTGTTTTGTTAATATACATATATTTGCACCATCAAGGTCTTTCTTCCTGAATTCCTTCCTTGCTCCCTTTCAGGCCCACCTCCCAACCCTCTTCTGAGGACCTGAGTTAGCAATCATCTTTTCTCTAATGCCTTCTCGTTTACCATCTCTGTCAGCTCTTACATATCACCAGGAAATCATGATCAGCTCTCTTATATTCTAGGGAAAACTTCTCTGGTCCCTGCTTCCTACTCCGACAAGCAGCTACCACATCTGTTCTTCCCTTCTCCACTAAACTTCTCACAGTGAGTACATGCTCCCCATGCAGTTCCTGTCCACAACACAAACCACTGAAATCTTCCTGTCTCCACCTGGAGCTGTTCACAAAAAGGAACAGTCCTAGTGACCACAATCTTAATCACCCAGCCTCAAGATGCATTTTCCAAATTCACTCTACTCATCCCTACAGCAACTGGAACTGCTGATCCCTTCCCTGAGATTTTCTCCTTTCTTGGTTTCCCTGGCAAAATTCCTTTTTTGCCTTATACAGTAATCCCTCAGATCTCCTCTGTCATTTCCAGCCTTCTGTGCATATGGGTGGGAGAGTAGATCCATATTCACAACTTCAACTCACACTTGCACCTGTCAGCCCTAGGCAGACATTCTCTTCTGAACCTCAGGCTTGTATCTCTACCTGTCTACTAAGTGCCACACACCTCCATGAGTTCAAGATAACCCAAAATATTCTAGGTCTTGTCCCCCATAGGAAGTTCCTTTCCTATATCTCCTCTTTGCTCCTGACACCACCACCCACACAAACTGGAAAACTGAGTCATCCTCAACAACTCCCTCTCTCTTGCTCTTAACGACCACCTTGTCATTATTCAGGTTAATTCTGTCTCTGAAGTTGCTCAAATGTGCCCCCTCTTGCCCATCCCTTCAGCTTAACCTTTAGCTCAGCATTTCGTCCTAATTACTGTGTATGTGTGTGTGTGTGTGTGCGTGTGTGTGTGCGCGCGCGCGCGCGTGTGCACACGCATTGTGGTGGATCTGGGGACTAAACCTGGAGACTTTCACTGGGCTATATCCTCAACATTTTATTTTGGTTTGGTTTGTTTCATTTTTTGGAGACAGTCTTGCTAAATTGCCCAAATTTGATTTGAACTTATAATCCTCCTGCTTCAGCCCCTCAGACGGTTGGGATTGCAGGTCTGTACCACCCTGTCTAGCCCCTAACTGGTCTTACTATAAGTCTCCCCAAATCCCTGATTCAGATTCTCCCCCTTTAGTCTGTATCCACAGTTAGCATCCCAAAATACAATTGTTACTCCCTGTCTTTAGATTCCTCACTGGCTTCTCTGTCCACAAATCTAAATCTTCTTAGTAAGGCACTACTGGGCCACAGAAACCCTGGCATCACTATGAACTAGTCATAGCAATCAGCTCTCCTCTGATACCAGAGTTCTTTTATACTCCAGACACTTGGATCTGCTTACCTTTCCCCAAGCCTCTGTAAATGTTATATGTCACTAGAACAATTCTCTCTCCTCCTCATCCTTCAAGACTCAGCTCAATAGTTATCTCTTTGCTGAAGACCTTCCATGCAGAGCTAATCATTCTTTCCTCTGACTTCACCCTGCACCTTAGAAAAATCTTCATTATTAAACTGCATCTACTTTATTGTATCATAATTCCTCCAGGAGATCATTTTATCCATCTTAAATATCTAAGCATCAAACATTGTGCATTGTGCTGTGAACACTGAACAGAGGCATGTACCAAAACCTGGCTTTAGGCATAATATGGCTCTGACTTTCCCTGAAAATAGTTGTACCCTTAAAGACCACCACCAGTGGTAGGAAATTGTTATTCAGTCTCTCTCTCTCTCTCTCTCTCTCTCTCTCTCTCTCTCTCTCTCACACACACACACACACACACACACACACACACACACACACACACACTATTAAATATAGCTCTTTCCTTTCCAGATAGAAGACTAACAAACTAAAAGTTCAGGGGCAGCCCCAGACCTAGGAATTTGGTGGTGATTCTCAAGTAAGAGAGTCACAGAGGGCTCTAGATTAGGCGCAAATCTTCTGGGAAACAGTGTTAAGACTTTGAGGACCCATTCTGCTTCAGTGAAGTCCCTAAGAGGTGTGAAGGTTGGTACACAGTCAGAAAGTCAGACTGAATACCTAATCTGACCATCATCAGTCAGGATAAACCTGATACCAAAAGGAAAACGGTGCCTGCCTCGGAAGAAAGAAAGAAAGAAAGAAAGAAAGAAAGAAAGAAAGAAAGAAAGAAAGAAAGAAAGAAAGAGGGGGGCGGTATTAAACCAATGGTATAATCTCCAACACAGCAAGGGCCCTAAATAGATTTGATTTCAAGTCATCTCTCAACTCTGAGCTATTCAAGGGATATTGAGGACACACTCTGCATTTCCTTTGGATGAGGCAGATATTCCAAGCCCTCAAGAACTACCTGGTAACTACAGACAGGCCAAGCAACTGGGAATCACCTACTATAATCTCTCCCAATTTGTAACCTTAGGCAGCCACTAGCAATGATAGAGCTGGCAGAAAAAAAACTTAAAGTGGTAGTTGTCAATGGTGTTGCGATGCTCCCAACTATTCTGACTCTATAACTATTTCTCCTCTGTACTGCCATATCCAGTCAGGCCTAACATCAATTCTTACTCAGTATTACCTCCAGCACCTTTCCTTTCTCCTCCAATACCAGTGTCATCATTTTGGTCTGCCATTGAATAGCTGTTTGGTGTTTGTCTGCTGTTCTGTCTACATCACCAGATAATTAAATCAATGACATCGGGTCCATGAAAAGCTCTATGATCTGGAGCCAAGCATGATGGCACAGTCTGAGGCAAGAGGATCACAAACATAAGCTCAACCTAAGTGATTTAGTGACTAAGTGAGACATCTCAAAAAAGGGGGCAGAATGAACATAGTTTAGTGCAAAGGCCCAGATTTAATCTCCTGAACCGGCACATGTATGTGCGTGCACACATGCCCACACACACACACACACACACACACACACACACACACACACGGCTTTGATTTGTAGTAGTGACATAAAAACAAGGCATTACTGTTATCAAACTAAGTCCTCTATTACTGGTAAGTGAAACCTGACACTGCCTCACTTCCAGCCAGAGTAACACAAACACATCCTCAAAAATATTGCTTTGTCCATATAATTCTGCTCAACATTTTCCCCTGACACCTCATCTCTTTTTTTTTTTTTTTTTTTTTTAAGAATTTTATTTTTTTTTCTTGTTTCAGAACCTTTGTTTATTCACTCATTTTTATGGCCGGCTCAGCCCGCCCCGAGGGCAGGGCTGGCACAGCCTGTGGTGCTGGGGATCGAACTGCAGTCCCTGAAGCCGCCCAAGCTTTCCCAAGCAGGCGCTTTAGACCACTGAGCCATCCCACTGGGCCCCACAAGATAATTTATTGAGCCTCTCCCTGCCCTTGTAGTCTCCAGGTCACTTTTTCCGCTTGTAGAGCTTGTTTGCCAGCGCCAGGAAGATGGCTGGGGGGAGTGGTGCAGCGTACTGCTGGATGAGGTTCATGATGTGCTTGTAGCTGTCTTCCTCATACTGTGAATACACAGCCGGCAGATCTAGCTCCTCGTACAGTGCCTTCACCCTGGCTACTTTCTCCGCATCCTTCTGCCCGTAATTCTGCAAGATCTGGCACTGCTCCGGAGTAGCTCGCTGCAGACACAGAACCACCAGCCAGCTGCATTTATTATCCTGGATGTCAGTGCCAATTTTGCCCGTCACACTGGGGTCCCCAAAGAGGTCAAGGAAATCATCCTGTATCTGAAAGAACTTGCCCATCTCCATCAGGATCTTCCTGGCTTTGTTGTGCTCCTTCTCTCCATCAATGCCAGCCATGTACATGGCAGCAGCAACAGGCAGGTAAAAGGAGTAGAAGGCTGTCTTGTACTTGACAATAGATTTGTACCTCTTTTCAGTGTATTTGCTGAGATCCACATGGTCCTGGGGGGCTGTGATGACATCCAGAGTCTGCCCAACCTCTGTCTGATAGGCAGTCTGCAGGAAGAGCTCAAGCAGGTTCAGGTAGTAGGGTTGCTCCCGGCAGTGGAATTTCAGCAGGCAATAGATACAGGCTTCCAGAAGGAGAGCATCATTGATAGTGTCCAAACCTATTCCTGGCTTCAGATACCAGCAGACTTGTCCTCTCCGTGTAAGGGATGAGTCCACTATATCATCCGTCACCAGGAAGAAAGCTTGCAGCAGTTCCACACACCAGCCCACAGTCAGTGCCCACTGCAGACTGTCTGCATCCTGTTTCCTCGGCTCCACCAGCTCCCGGAATGCTACCAGCACCGTCAAACCCCGGTTGTATTTGCCTCCAATGGCATTGTACTCTAGGACCTCCTTGAGACGGGCAATGACATCTCCTATTTCTGGGTGCCCTATGTCATCTTCAGTCAGCACCCTGACAATCTGAGAGAAGTGCTGGATGAAATTCTGCCTTTCTTGAGCATAAACATCATGTTTCTGTTCTCCATTCATCCTGAGAGAGGAGTAAAGTGCTCTGTTCTGGATGCTGTTCCTCTTTGGTCACACCTCATCTCTTTAATTGAACAAAATTCTAGACCTGCACCTCATCTCTTTAATTGAACAAAATTCTAGACCTGACATATGCAGTCTCATCTCTGCACCACTTTGAGCTACTTAGGATGCATTCTCTAGCCTTGTAAGCCACACATATCCTTCAAAATCCAGCTAAAGCCCCTTACATGCAGAATAAGAACAAATTTTTAAAAGAAATTTCTTAAAGAAGAAGTAGAGAAGAATAGCTGTCATCTTAAATTTAATTGTTCATTCTTTTAAACAATAATGGGACCCAGAGCCTTTGCACCAGCTATAATCCCACCTCTTATTTTTTATTTTTGGAGGGGATCTCACTAAATCATCCAGGCTAGGCTTGAACTTGCTGTCTTCCTACCTCAACATTTGAGTCTGCTGGATATACAGCCCCCCTGAAGAACATCCTTATTTGTGTCTTCCCTGGAACACAGTAGGATGTTTTATAACTAATTCCTCATTATCAGAAATGTTTAAGCGGAGAAGAAAAAAAAAAAGAAATGTTTAAGTGAAAGCACAAACAAGTTGACAGGAACATTTTATTCAAAACTCAACTATCATAAGGAAAACTGGATGAGAACTACAATATTTTAGATCCAAAAGGAGTTTTAGAGACATCCTAGTCCAGGCTCCCATTTTAAGGCCAGACAGATGAAGTGACTCACCTAAGGCCACAGTTTATCTAGAGAGCAGGGAGCAGAACATGATATCAACTTGCAATCCAGTGACCTACACCCTTGCTACTAAGAGTGGGATCCATGGGCCAGAAACATTAGCATCACCCAGGAATTTTTTTAGAAATTTAGAACCAATCAGAATCTGTACTTTTAACAATACCTCACAAACACTGGAAAAGTACTAACCCACAATGCCCTTTCCACACAGTGAATTTCTAATTCTAAAACTGCATATCCCAGACTGCACCAGACATTACACTGACGCACCACCCAATAAAAAACCAGAATGGATCTCCCAGCAAACTTTGGGAAACTCATCATATATACCTACATTTGGCTATTCCTGATACATAACATTAACAACCCAAAGGCTTTGAAATAGTCTGCAGTACAGAAAACGTTAACTGTGAATTTTCCAAACAGGTTTGAGCACCAAATGTTTTTTTATTTAAAAAAAAAAAAAAAAAAAAAGGTTATCTCTTTTAACATCCTACAGCTTAGGCTTTGCGGGTACACAGGCAAAGAATGTCAATCTACACCTGATAGCTCTTTGATGCTCAAGTACTTTAAGCATGCATTCTTTAGCAGCAAGTGATTAATAAGAGCTTGCTGTTCTCGCCGCAACGAGGCCAAGTTTCTAAATCTCTGCCTCTTTGAAAAACAGCGAAGTTCCTCATCTGTGTGATTTAGCGGTGGTCCTGCCTTAAGTCAACAGGGATGGGCAAGATGACTCCACAGACCCCCGAAGAGGGAGCACACACACACCAAGCCCGTGTCCAGGCTCCCATGCCCGAGTCTTCTATAATTTCTTTTTCTCTTATGATACAGATTTCTCAATCATGTGCCGAGAGGAAACCTGTAGCTCGGTAAGGGTTCGCTCCCGGGAAAGGAGGGGACCTGAGCAGCTCTGGAGGACTCTGAGGTGCAGGGACTCTAAGCCCAGGCGAACACCGCCAGGCTGAGGAGCTCAGGTGGGTCGGGCAAACCCGGGGTCCAGCACTCTGGCGCAGCCCCCCAAACCTTGCGCGGCCCACCCGCCGGCCCGCGCACCGCGCACCGCACACCTGACTCGATGCCACGCACCACGGCAGCGCGGAACCCCCAGCCCGCCGCAGTCAACCTCACATGCCCAAGGAAGGTGGCGGGGCAGGGGCTCCGAAGGGTCGTCGCCTCCGTACCTGTCCTGTCAGGGGCTTCGCGCCCACCTCCAGCCCCGCCGGCGACCGACGCCCAAAACCCGGCGGGCCCCGCCCCGCCGCTCCGCGCCCCGCCCTCGTGGGCTGCCCTACTAGCCGCCCGATCCCTATACAGCCGCTCCAGCACCCCGCTCCCAAGAGTTTCAGAGGCGCTCTGCGTTAAATGAATATGCCACTCTTTCCACCATCTTGCCCTGGCTGAGAAGTGCACATAGAATGCGGCTAGGAAGTCATCCATCAGGCACAACGCTGGACACCTGAGGAGGAAATTTGCGCACGCGCAAATGAGAAGCCTATGAGGACCGTGGTAGAGAGGCGCGTCGTGGCAACCGCCCTCTAAAGGCGAGAGGAAGACTGCAGCGAAACTGGATGGCAATTACAATCTTTTGAGTGCAAAATGGCTAGTTAGTACAATAGCAGAAAATCATATTTCGAAAAGTTTAAAAAATGAGAAAAGAAGGAAAAAGTGGAAACAAAGCTTTTGTTAATAGGGATGGGTTAAAGAGAAGGTAAGGGAATAGAAAAAATCAAGTTATATTATGTATAGGTCATTATGTGGATCTAAAATCTTCATGGCACAGAATAAATTAAAATTAAAACAAAACGTTCAATAAAATCTGATTAAAATATATATATATATAAATAGTATTTGTTATCTGGAGAAAAATATACTTTGCTGCAACTAGTATGATTAATCATATGGGGCTGCAAGCATCCTCACGCCTTTATGACAGGAATGCAAAATAACAAATTTATGCGACGGCATTTGACACTTATATTCATTTATAAATTAACATTTTGACCCAATGCACCTTTTTTTTCCCATTACCTGTAATCGAACTCTGGCGCTTGCCAGGTGGACGCTCATGCCTCTGAGCTAAATCTCCCGCCCCCTCAATGCACCCAGTTCTAATTTAACTTAAAGAAACAATCTGCCAAGTGTGCAAAGATGTTGGGAAAGCCAAGATCTGATGGAGGTGGTTTCAAATTACTAATGCAATTTACTAGCTGTGTGAAATCATGGGCTGTTTCTGTAATCTGTCTATTCGGTAAAATGACAATGTTAAATGACAGCATCTAGCTCATCAGGTTGTTAAATGAATTCAGCGACTCTCTCAAGAAGCTGAAAGCAGCAGGCATAGTAGTGCACGCCTGTAAAGCCAGCATTTGGGAGGCTGATGGGGAATCACCACCAGTTCCAGACCAGCCTGGCCTGCACAGTAAATTCAAGGTCAGCCTGAACCATAAAGCAAGACTGTCTCAAAAATAAACAAACAAAACCCACACAAGCTGAGCATGGTGGCACAAACCTGTGATTCCAGCACTTAGGAGCCTGAGGAAGGATGATTGCTATGAGTTCAAGCCCAGCCTGGGCTACTTAGTGAGTTCAAGATCATTTTGAACTATATAGTGAGATGCTATTGGAAACAAAACAAAATGCACACAAAACAACCACCAAGTAAGAAAAGCCTCAGAGAAATTATATCATATACACTTATAATACAACAGTGTAAAATGAACAAAAACATTTACATGTTAGATGTTTTGTACTGGCTAATTCTGTATGCAGTTCAGGGTATTATGTACAGATTAGCTGCACCACAGGTATGTTATTGCTCTTATTTTTTTTCCTTCCTTGAAAGTCTTATTTCAGTATAGATATAATAACTAAGCTGAATATAGATTCATCTCGATAATGAGGTTTACACAGGGAGAGGCAAGAGTTAATGCCATGGACACTTTTCCTGCTCCTGAAAAGAAATGCAACCAGCAGCCTCACTGACTAGGAACGAGGCACACATGACCCTGGAATGCCACAGTCCCTGGTGGCCCTGCAGCAGAGCTGCTGTGACAGAACCTAGAATCGTATCAGCATTCCCCAGGGCAAGAACTCATGAGAGAGAGGTAGAAGCCACCAGAACTGTCAGGTGTCCACACTAGCTGGAGGAGGACCTGCTGTCCTGGTTCCTCTTCCTAAGAGACAGAAGCCCAGATGGGACAAAGTCATGCACCCTGCTTTCTTAATATATCCCAGGGCTCTTTCTAAATCAATAGAGATCATGGTTTATCATTTTCCTCTGATGCATAGAACTCAATGGCATAGATACATGAAATGTATTAACCAGTGTCCACTACTTGCTACTTCCTAGCAATTGCAACAAGGATGTTGTGAACAATGTTACAATGAATCACTCTGAAAGACATTATCTGTGGGATATACCTTGGTCAGATAATAAATGTATCCATACTTTTACTAGAAATTGTTCTGTGCCTCAATGAAAGAAAAATGATATGAAAAAATAAATTTAAAGGCTTTAAAAGCACTGTATACTCATCTTTGTCATTGTGGTAAAATGTGCATAAAATTTACCATTTTAACTATTTTTCAATGCACAGTTTGTTGATGCTAATTGAATTCACGTTTATGAGCAGCCATTCCTTTGCACTCACAGGACTTTTTTCATCTTTCCACATTAATACTCTGTATCTAAAAAATACTAGGTCTCCATTCTCCCTTCCCCTACCCTACTTACCTCTGTTCTTTCTGTCTCTGTGAATCTGACTATTCTAGATATTTCATAAAAACAGAATGATACAATACTTGTTCTTTTGTGTCTGGTTTATTTCTCATAGCATGATATCTTTACAGTTCATCCATGTCATAGCACATGCTAGAATTTCATTCTTTTTTAAGGCTAAGCTAATATTCCATTGTATAAACATGTTGCTGTTTATCTATTTTTCTCTTAATAGACATTTGAGGTGTCTCCACTTTCCAGCTACTGCAAATATGCACACATTTTTAAAGCATAAATAAATATACATCCCCATTATGCCTACTTAGAGCAACTTTTTTGTGGGGGTCTCTCTCTCTCTCTCTCTCTCTCTCTCTCTCTCTCTCTCTCTCTCTCTCTCTCTCTCTCTGTTGGGAGTCATTCTGTTTTGTTTTATACTATGTAGTCCAAACTAGCCTCAAACTCACACCAATCCTACTTCAAAGCTCCCCCCACCCCGCTCTGGGATTATAGATGTGTACCATCACAACTAGATCCAAAGCAACTCATCATTCCAGGTTTTTTTTTTTTTTTTTGTACAGTTCCAGAATAAGTCTCTGGAAACATAAGCTTTTTAAATGAAAACGGTGGCTTCCTATATAGGTACGCTGCATTGAACCTTGCTTTTCTCCCTGCTAAACATTATATCAGGAGGACAGGAAGTCAGCCATATGAATACACATTGACTACCATGCCTTCTTTTTATTCATCTCGAAGTATCTCATCCTTCTGAGTGGCTTTAACAACTTTCAATGGATGTAATGAGTTTTTTATATAAAGTCGCCAGGCATCAGATGGAAAAGTGTAATACGGGAATGATCCAAATGCTTCTAGGTACTGAAGAAGTGCAGGGGAGCACCTCAGCGTGTGCTGCAGAAAACATAACATCTGTCCTCGTCAGAATTGAATCCTAAGGCTGGCCAGATAGCTCAGCAGACTAAAGCACCTACTTAGGCAGAGTGCAGTGCCTGGGGTATGATCCCTGGCCTGCAGTGCCGGCCTTGCCCCTGGGGTGTGCTGAGATGGCGACTGAGACTGGGCATGCTGTCCCACCTATAATCACAGAGTTTGGGAGGCTGAAAACAGGAGAATCACTAGGAGTTCTATCTGTGTAGTGAGACTCTGTAGACCCTGTACTAAAATACTCTTTAAAAAAAAGGAAAGGAAAGAAAAGAAAATGGAATCCTATGGAATCCTAGGTATTAGAAGACATGGGAAAGAATCAAAAGGATGTGGGTTTTCACATTAAAAAAAACCAACTTGGAGATGTGGAGCGTTAAGAATGTAAGTTTACAGACCAAAAATTAGAGAAAAAGAAAGGCTACAAGGATTGCCAATATTTTGGCCCTAGTCCTTCAAGGTCAGTGAGGACTCAGGACGTAAGAGAACCTGTGCTGTAACATCCTATAACTCAGTGGTTTCCCAAATTTTCTGTTCAAGGAGATTATGAGGGTACAGAGAAAAGGGATTGACGATGTCTAGTGTGCCTAAGGAGAGTCACCTAGAGAGAAAATATTCTCTGTCTTGGGCTTTTACAGAAAGCAAACTGGTCAAGCAATGGCCATAACTCATCCAGACAGCTGACACTGACAATGGTTCTACAAAGCACTGTACATGGTTTCAAAGTAAATCCTGAGGGGATGACTGACCTTGGGAGATACAAAAGTTATGTGTTTTGTTACCCAGGTCTTGCTTTAACTTGCCCTTAACCACCCAGCAGAAACGTTTAACCATGAACCATAAAACATAAAGCGAAATTAGTGTGCTGAGCTGTAAAAGGCTTAAATCAACAGCTTCTGACATTCGCAGTTGTGCCAGTAATCCATCGCAATTATGGAATGCTGGACTATGTATACAACTACTTTCTCTTAGTTTAATAGTAAGAAATAGGAGTTTCTTCTCTTTTCTCTTCTTTTTTTTTTTTTTTTTTTTTTTTTTTTTTTTTTTTTTTTTTTTTTTTTTTTTTTTTTTTTTTTTTTTTTTTTTTTTTTTTTTTTTTTTTTTTTTTTTTTTTT
>PVJA010005085.1:0-81276 GCA_004027025.1 Myocastor coypus | reverse complement strand
AAAAAAAAAAAAAAAAAAAAAAAAAAAAAAAAAAAAAAAAAAAAAAAAAAAAAAAACTCTACCAAGAAGCTAAAAGAATCAATACAGAAATTCAGTAGCATAGCAGGTTACAAAGTCAACATACAAACGTCAATAACATTCATCTACATAGATAACAAACACACTGAGAGAGAAATTAAAGAAACAGTTTCTTTTATGATACAACTGAAGAAAATGAAATACTTAGGTATTAATCTAACTAAGGAAGAGAAAGACATTTTCAATGGAAACCATAGTACTCTGAAAAAAAAAAAAAGATCCTAGAAGATTTCAGAAAGTGGAAAGATATTCCCTGCTCCTGGATAGGAAGAACCAACATTGTGAAGATGGCCATACTCTCTATGTTGTTATAAAGATTTAATGCAATTCCTATCAAAATACCATCAACATACCACACAGACCTGAAGAAATCATTCCTAAAATTTATTTGGAACCAAAAAAGACCAAGAATTGCAAAGACAATTCTGGGCAACAAATGTAGGGCAGGAGGCATTACAATTCCTGACCTAAAGTTATACTACAAAGATATAGTAATAAAATCAGCATGGTATTGGCAAAAATATAGACCTGATGATCAATGCAATAGATTAGAAGATTCAGAAGCAAATACAAACACACTCAGCCACCTTATCTTTGAAAACGGGGCCAAATGTGCTTGCTGGAATAAAGATGGCCTCTTTAACAAATGGTGCTGGAAATACTGGCTTACTACATGCCGAAAACTAAAACTTGACCCAAGGTTATCACCATGCACTAAACTAAACTCTAAATAGATTAAAGATCTAAATACTAAAAGAGAAACATTAAATCTCCTGGAAGAGAAAGTGGGAGAAAATCTTGAAGACATCGGGATAGGCAAAAAGTTCATGGACAAAAACCAAAATGCATGTTTAACAATTGAACGCATCAATAAATGGGACCTCCTCTGGCTAAGAAATTCTTGCACATCAAAAGAAATTACTAACAAAGTGAAAAGACAACCTGCAAATTTTGAGAAGATTTTAATTAATAAGTATTCAGACAAAGACTTCTATCTAGAATTTACGAAGAACTAAAGTCCATTAGGGTCTGAAAATTCAAAGACCCAATCCAGAAATGGGGATCTGAGATGAACACACACTTCGTCAAGAAAGAAATGCAGCAAACGTATAAGTGCATGAAGAAATGCTCCATATCGCTAGCCATCCCTGAAATGCAAATTAAAACATTTGGATGTCATCTCTCTCCAGAAAGAAGGGCTATCATAAAGAAATCAACGAGGAACAAATGTTGGAGAGGCTGTGGGAAAAGAGGAACCCGCTTTCACTGCTGGTGGGAATGCAGATTGGTGCAACCATTATAGAAAGTGGTTTAGAGGAACCTTAGAAAACTAGAACTGGAAATCCCATTCAATCCAGCTATGGCCCTACTGGGAATTTTCCCAGAAGAACTGAAAATATACCATGGCGATATCTGTGCACCTATGTTTATAGCAGCTCAATTTATAACAACCAAGTCTTGGAAACAACAAAAATGCCCATCATTTGAAGAACGATTGTAAAAGATGTGGTGTTTTTATACAATGGAAAATTACTCAGCTATAAAGAATGATAAACTGGAAGACTTCATATATCAATGGATGTGTATTGAACATAAACTCATAAGTGAAATACACAAGACCTACATGTATAAACACCTTATAGTGTCCCTAGTGTAAAATCTCTGAAGAAGAAATAAAAATGGAAAGGCATAATACAGCTAAATGGAAATGACAGACTTATGGATTAAACAACGAAGTGACTGGAAGCAGAAAAGAGAGGAAACATAGCAGGAGCAAAACCATGCACTTATGTACACAGGATGAATCAGAAATTGGTCCTAAGAACCCTCAAAAGGTTTTTCACATTGATGACAGCAATGTGTAACACTAAAACTATGCGTGGAATCCTGTCATTCTGGTCTTTTAGGTGTGTTCTGCTTCTAATGTAAACTCAGTTGCTGCTATACTCTCTTTCAAGTAAATGGTTGGTTAACAAAAAAAAAAAAAAAGGTTATTAATTGAGAGTAAGAGACTGGGCAAAATGCCATAGGCTTGACAGGCTACAATTTTGTACATCTTTGGATTTCTAAATGTCTACGTAAAAATGTTTAACTGCTTTTATCACATTCCATAGAGATTTAGTAGAATATCAGCGATTGATGGAAAATACCAATTTCAAGCTAAGTCTAACATGTTTGTTCTTCAGAAAGACAGTGATGTTAAGCTCAATTACCTATGTTATAGAGCAGTAGTATCATGAAGCTTCTCTGCTGGAGGGTCAAGAGTGTAAGTCAACAGACCAAAAATTACAGAAAAAGAAGGGCTACAAGGATGGCCAACATTTTAGCCCTAGCCCTCAAGGTCAGTGAGGACTCAGGACATAATAGAACCTGTGCTACAACATCTTATAACGCAGTGGTATCCCAAATTTTCTGGTCAAGGAGACTATGAGAAGTCAGAGGAAAGGGATAAATGAAGTATAGTGTATCTAAGGAGAGTCACCTGGAGTAAGAAACATTCCCTCAGGCTTTCACAGATACCAAACTTGTCAAACAATGGCCATGAATTTTCCTGAAGGCTAACACTGACAACAGTTCTACAAAGCACTGTACATGGTTCCAAAGTTAATTCTGAGAGGATTTGACCTTGGAAGATACAAAAGATGAATGTTTTGTTATACATGTCTTGCTTTAACTCGCCCTTGACCACCTAGGAGAAAAGCTTAATTATGAGGCATGAAATGCAGAGCTAGATTAGTATGATTAGCTGTAACAAGCTTAAATCAACAGCCTCCAACATTGCCAGGTAAATGTTCCTCATTTTAACATTTCACGGGTAACCTAATATAATTATGGAACATTGAACTATGTATACAGCTACATCCTCTCAGTGCAAAGAGAATAAATTTTTTCTTTCTTTCTTTCCTTACCAATATCAATTGGAAAATTTATCATGTCCACACCCTGTACTCTGTATAACTACTATGAGAACGACAATATGCAGTGTGTCAATTATTGCGAATGTACTACTAACGTGTTTTGAATGTATCCTATTATTTCTTATTAAAAGTAATAAAAAATTTTTAAAAACTAAGTTGACTGAATGTGTTTGCAATTGTGACTATGTTTCTTTTCTGTTCCACTGATCTACAGATTTGTTGTTTTTCTTTCCACATACCATTCTGAATTTATCACAGTGGCTTTATAGTGTAATTTCAAATCAGGGATAATGAAGCCTCCTATCTCACTTTGTTTTCCAGGATTTCTTTTGGTATCCTAGGTCTCTTATGGTTCCAGATTAATTTTACAAATGTATTCTCTAGACCTGTGCGGTATACTAGTTCTATTTTCACAGAGGATTCATTTAATCTTTATAAAATTTATGAGAGTATGGCCATTTTGCTTCTTTCTTGTCTTGAGCAAGGAGTATCTTTCCATTTTCTGAAATTCTCTTGATTTCTTTCTTTTTTTAGTACTGTAATTTTTAGTGCATGAATTTTTAGCTTTATTAGCTTGATTTATCTTTATTAGCTTGATTCCTAAGTACTTCATATGTTGGATGTTGTTGTGAAAAGCATGGTTTCAGTAATCCATCTCAGTGTATTTGTTGTTTGTGTGCAGAAAGGCTATTGATTTTTTGTATTTTTGATTTAAGCTGTACTATTGAATTTTTTATTAAGTTGTACTATTCAATTTGACTACTAATTTGTCGTCAGCTACAAGTCTTTTGGAGTAGTTTTTTGGGTCATCTATGTAGAGTATTATAACCTCTGCAAATAATGACAGTTTCATTTCTTCCTTTCCGAACTTTATTCCATTTATTTCTCTCCACTGTCCATTTGCTCTGACTAATATTTCTGAACTATGTTGCATAGGAGTGGACATTTTTGTCTTATTCCTCATTTTAACATGAAGGCATTCGGTTTACTGTCCATCCAGTATGCTGTTGGTTATTGGTTTGTCATACATGGCTTTTATAAGATTGAAGTAAAGACAATCTATTCTGATTTTAGGTAGCATTTTTAACGTGAATGAGTGGCGCCCTTTGTAAAAGACATTTTCTGCGCCTATTGGGATCATCATGTAATTCTTGTCTTTCCTTCTGTTGATGTGATTTATTACATCAATTTATTTCGATATATTAAAACACCCCAGGGATGAATTCCACTTGCCCATGTTATATTATCTTCTTGACAGTTTGCTGCATTCTCTTTGTGAGTTTTAATTGAATTTTTTTTGTATGTATGTTCATTGATGAAAATGGTTTAAATTCTGGTTTTCTGGCTGGTTCTTTCTCTGGTTTGGGTATCAAGGTAATACTTGTCTCTAGGAATGTATTTGGGAGAATTGCTTACCTTTAAATTTCATTAAAGAATTTGAGGCCAGCTAAATAGCTCAGCAGATTAAAGTACCTGCTCAGCACAGGCAGGAACCAGGATTTGATTCCTGGTATTCAGTGTCAGCCCTGCCCCCTGCCCGCTGCCCCCGTAGTGTTGGGAGTGAGACAGCTACTGAGACTGGGTGTGGTGCACTGCTGTAATCCCTGAACTTCGAAGGAGGATCACTATGAGTTCAATCTGCATAGTGAGACCCTGTACACCTTGTACTAAATATATAAAAATTAATTAATTAATTGAATAATTAAAGAACTTGAGAAGAATTAGTGTTAAGTCTTTCTCTAATTTTTTTTGGTAGAATACAGCTTTCAATCTATCTGGACATGGAGTTTTCTTTGTTGGTAAGTATGAATTGCATTTTCATTCTCATTTACTGATATTGTGTTACTCCAAATATGTTTATCTTCTTGATTCAGCTCTGGTAATTCATCTGTATCTCAAAATCTGTCCATTTCTTTTGTATTTTCTATTCTGTGTGAGTATAAATTTTTGAAGTTGGTATTGATGATATTTTGAATTTCCATAAGATCTGTAGTGATTTTGCCCTTTGCAGATTTTGCTGCATGGTTTGTTTGTTTGTTTTCTTTTTGGATAAGATTGACTAGGGGTTCATCAATTTTCTTTATTCTTTCAAAGAACCAGCTATTCAACTCCTTAATTTTTTGTATTGTTTTCTTAGTTTCCTCTGTTAATTTTTGTTCTGCTTTTCATAACTTCTGACCTTATTTGGGATTTGGGTTTTATTTGCTCTTTTCCTTTTGGAACTTTGATGTGCAGCATAAGATTATCTATTTGGGCTCATTCTGTTTTCCTGATTTAAGAATTCACCACTACAAATTTCTTTTTTAGAAATGCTTTCATTGAGTCTTCAGGTTCTGCTAAATTTTATATGAATCTTCATTTGATTTAAAATCTTTGTTAATGTGCTATTCAATTTCATCTATGACCCATTAATTATTCAGGATGGTATTATTTAATTTCATTGCGTTTATAAATGCTTTGTAGTTTCTTTTGACCATAATTTCCAGGTTCATTTCATTATGGTCACATAGTATGCATGAGATAATTTCACTTCCTTTGCATTTACTTAAACATGTTGTGTATAGTCTGTTTTGAAAAACAGCTCATGTGAAGCTGAGAAAAATGTATAATTTGATGTTATTATTATATTCTGAAGAAGCCTACGGAGTCCATTGCCATGCTTGGCTTAATATTGCAGTGTTCCCGCTCCAGCCTCAAAGAACACTGTCATTACTGCCAGAAATTAACCTACCTCTATATTCGGAGGAAACACAAAAATTTAGTCTACAAAAATTCTGATAAATTTAATAATAAACATTAAGTAAATTGCTGTGCTTTTTAACTTTCCTAATGCAATTGAAATCATCCTTTCCATTTAAAGATAAATAATTTGACAATTAAGCATTTAGTCTCTACATAAATCATCTAGTATGTCATATTTCTAGCTTAGCACTATATAATTTTAAAAGTAAAAACTGTTAAGATATACTGATCAGCTATACTGTCAGGTATCATAGTAAGAACTTCATAGATGTTTTACATTTTAATGAGCAAAGCAGACAACATAATGTCAAGAGGTTAACAAGATGAATGGGCAACGTAATGATTTGCTGCATTCTATTTGCTAGGATTTTTCAATCTATGATTATGAGGGAGATTGGCCTAGTGTTCTATTTTGTTGAATCTTCTCTGATTTTGATACCAGTATAATACATGTCTCCAAGCATAATTTTGGGAAAATTGCTTCCTTCTCAATTTCAGTGAAGAGTTTGAGGAAATTTTGCGATTATATCTTCATAAACTTCTTCGAGAATTCATCTGTGGAACCTGGATTTTCTTTGTCAGTAGGATTTTTGCTACATTTTGAAATTCATTGGCTATTATTAGGTTATTGAGATTTCTTATATCTTCTTGATTTAGTTATGAAAAAGTGTACCTTTCTAGGAATCAGTCCATTGCTTCTGTGTCTTCTATTCTGTGAGAATAAAGATTCTCAAAATAGGTATTGATGATCTCTGAATTTCCATAGAGTCTGTGGTAATTTCACCCTTTTCATTCCTTACTGCTAGTTTTCAAGTTTTTGGTTTCCTTTTTATGATTAAGTTAGGTAGTGTCTTATCAATTTTATTTAACCTTTCAAAGAACCAGATTTTTGGTTTGGTAATTCTTTGTTTTGTTTTCTTCATCTCAATTGCATTAATTTTTTAATGTTTACAATATCCTCTCATCTTTTGACTTTTGGTTTGGTTTGCTCTTTTTCTAGACATTTGAGGTGCAGTATTTGCGTATTTATTTGTTCCCATTCTGTTTTCCTAATGTATGAGTTCATAGCTATAAAATTCCCTCTAAGAACTGCTTTCACTAAATCCCAGAAATTCTGCTAAGTTGTGCTTGAATTATAATTGAATTGTAGATACTGTTTAATTTCTTGGTTAATTTCATCTGCAACACATTGGTTCTTAGGAGGATGTTATTTAAATTCCATGAGCTTATGGAGTTTTTTGTTGTTTCTTTTGTAATTTATTTCCAGTTTCATTGCACTGTGGTTAGTTAATATGCATCAGAAAATTTCTGTGTTTTTGCATATACTTAAGTACGACTGATGGACTACTATGTGGTCTATTTTCGAAAATGTCCCACGTTCAGCTGAAAAGAATATGTATTCAAATGTGGTTGCATGGAACACTCTGTGTATGTTTACTAAATTCATTTGCTCAAAACTGTGGTGTATTTCTGCTATCTCTGCTAATTTTTTTCTTTGTCTGCTTGACCTATCTTTTTGGGATAAAGAGGTGTTAAGGTCTACTGTTAGAATTGTGGTGTTGGATATTAGATTTTTCATGTTGATTAAGATTTGTCTTATATAGATGGGTGCTCCCATTTTTGGTGCATGCATATTTACAAGTGTTATCTCTTCCTTTTGTATTTTTGCCTTAGTCCTCATGTAATGACTTTCTTTATTTCGCTTGATTATTCTTGGTTTTATGTGTAGAATGTCTGCAAACATGATTGCCACCCCTGCTTTTTTCTGAGGTGCTGGGATATGTAGTATTGTTTTCCATCCTTTGACTTTTCAGCCTATGAATTTTTCTATGAGTTAAGTGTGTTTCTTGTACACAACATATTGTTAGATTTTGCTTCTGAGTGCTCTCTGTCAGTCTGTTTCTTTTAATTGGTGAACTGAGTCCATTTACCTTGATGATTATAATTGAAATGTACTGACTTATGATTGACATGTTATTTACCTGCTGTTGTATATTGCTTTTTCTCCTTTTATTTAATTGTTTCCCCTATTTAGTGAGTTCTTTGCATTCTCATTCATGGACTTTTGGTCATTTTTCTCCCTATCTAGAATATCTGTTAAGTGTCTTTCTAGGGTTGATGTTGTTATCTTGAATTTCTGTAGTTGTTTTTTCTCATGAACGTATTTCATTTCTCAATCAAACATGAAAGAGTTTTGCAGGCTGTAACAATCTGGGTTGAAATTTGTTTTTCTACAGGACTCAAAGTACTTTGCTCCATGCTATTCCTGAGTTTATGGTTTGTGAAGAGAAATCTGGCACTATTCTGATATGTTTTCCTCTAAATGTGATCTCTTTCTTTTCTCTAGCACCTTTTAATATATTGTTCTTGTGCTGGATTTCTGCAATCTTGACTATTAAATGTCTGAATATATTTTTAATGGGGTTGATGTTATTTGGAGTCCTAAGTACTTTGGTCACTGAATGTCTGATTCCCCATATTTGGGAAGTTTTCTGCTATAATGTCTTCCCATATTCTTTTTATATCATTTTTATTGACTGCTAATTTCTCATTGATGCCCATTAGTCTTACATTGTTCATTTTTGCATCGTCTTGCAAATGTTGAATTAGTTTTTCCTGCATCCAATTTATTTTTAAGAGATCTTTTATCACCTTTTCACTAGCTGCAATGGTGTCTTCATGATCTGAAACTCTATTTTCACTTTCATTGAAACAATTTTGCCACCTTGTGAGTGACATTTTAATTTCCCGCATATCTCTTTGAATCTGCTTCCCGCATTCTATTTTTTCCTACATTGCTTTTTCAAGGATTCCATAATCTTTTATCAGTGTCTTCTTTAGAAGCACTTAGTAATTATTTCATTATAGTTATCGTTTTTTTACTTCAGTGAATATTTCTGCTCTGATTTGCTCTACACTTTGCTACTGTATTTTCTTTACTTGAGATGCTATTAATTAAGAGATTGCAGCTGTGTGATTCCCAGTTTCTTCTATGTTATTGTCTCCTGCATTTGTTCTGTATGTGCTTGGTGCCTGGGACTGCATGTTGCCTTGTCATTTTGTATAGCACTGTTTTCTGGCCTTTGGTGTAGAGATTTGGTGTAATTATTAACTTAGAACATAGCAAAATTCTTACCCAAGAAAGGTTATGAGACTCAGGCAGTTACAGCTTTTTCTTCACAGAAATACAATTAGGAACACTAATTATGTGTAATGATATTTAGCAGGTGAGAAACTTTTATAGCTAATGGGTTCGTGTTTTAGACCATAACAGCAAACTTTAAATTGGGAAATTGTACTTAGTTTCTCTAAATTCTGTCTGTTTACCTGCCCTTGATGTACATGGAGTCATCCAGATAGACTGGTTCACCCTAATTACCTGTTCCCCCACTTTTAAGAGAGCGGTGGGGGGGGATGCTGTCATAGATGTGGAACTAGCAAAGTGTTTCAGTTTACCAGGCCTGGTTCTATCAAGTTTCAACTCACCAAATTTGCCTCACTGAGTCTGGTTGTTGTAGACTTGCTGCAGCCCATGAAAGAGGATCTGATGTGCCCTTCTGGCAAGATGTTCTGCTCCCAGATTAGCTGGGTGGGTGTTACCCCTTGCTTCTCTACAGGGAATTCTGCTGTAAGGTTCCATAACAGGCCTGTGTGATGGAGAAGGTTCTGGCAAGGGTGTGGAAGGTCCCACACACATACCACACCTGAGTACCACTTGGAGAAGAATTCCGCAAGAGTAATGTATCACACACATGCCAGGCCTGGAGGCTAAGGGGAGTAGAATCTGGTCATCCAGGAAGATCCTACACACAGGCCAGACCTGAGGAGGGTGGGCGGTGTAGAATCTGTTGAGTGCAGAAGGTCCTACTTACATGCCAGGATGGGGGCCTCTAGGAACATAATGAAATGAATGTTAATTACTGGCAGTATGAGTAAGAACTTGTTACTGTTCTATGTAAAAGTCATGAGATAATTAGTAAGAGAAGAATTTTAGTCATGCTTTGTGTTCCAAATCTTCCAATCCCTCTTGTTAAGACTTCTTGAGTGTTTAAATATGAATCATTTTTAGGCTATAATCATGAATTTGTTGTTTTTTTAAAAAAAAGAAAAAGTAGGCTTAAGAAATAGCTTAGCATTCTAAGTGCCTTTTTGGGAGCGCAAGTACCTGGGTTCGATCCATGGTACCACATGTTGGGCCAGCCCTAGGCGCCAAGCTGGCCACCAAACCCAGCACTGTGTCCCATGCTTGTAATCCCTGTGCTGAGGAAGCTGAGACAGAAAAACCAGGAGTCAAAGGTGCCTAGCAAGACCCTGTATTGGATAAATAAATAAATGAACAAACAAACAAACAATAAACAAATTTTACAAATAAATAAAATTAGTAAAAAAAAAAAGGACAGCATAACGAAATTCAAATACTGGCACTACGGGCAAAAAATCATATGGTACTAAGTAAAAATCATTAAATCTAAGAAACTAAAATAATAAAAATTAAAATGAGCAAATAATTATGTAAGGATGCTGTTTGACAATTGGGTGAAGTGGTATGAATTATATAGGTACCCTTACTACCCTTGTCTAAGATGTCTTTGGAATTGCAAAAGAGAAATAAATCACTGGATATCATCAATCTCTTCATGCATACTTTCTGAGTTAGCATTTGTCAAAATGAGTAACGCATGGCTTTCTTTGTTTCAGTTGATGGAGTAGTAGAAGCCCTTGTAGGGAAGAGTGTCTATAGCTAGATAATAGGCAAAAGCCTTACAATGACTTTTCTAGGAGGTTTGAGAACAATTTTGTTGGTGCAGAACGAACTATTTGGTGAGATTTTTCTAATAGATTCTTACAAATTGGAGTAGTGTTCTTTGCTGCTTTTGACAATAATCCACATTTTTTGTGGGACCTGGGTTCAAAATCACAATTTTGCACTTGCCAGGCAGGCACTTATGCCACAGAGCTACCTCCTCAGCCCCAGTAATACACTTTGTATAACATATTGGGGTATTTGACTTTTGCTTCCCTGATTAATGACTTTTTTGACTCTTTGCCATGTGATATTCCAATATGAATGCAAGACCTAATTCTTACATTAAATTCTATATTCCTGGAAAACGTCATGTATCTTTATTATATTGATAGAATCCAAGTGTAGGGAGCTAGTTTAGTGAAAAGATATGCACCTGAAAGATACATTTAAGAAAATTCTTTTGTAGAGCTATTACAGTAATATCCATACAAGAACTGGAGATACTGCTAAGCACACTTAAAAACATAAGAAATATTAAGCATTCTAATTTCTCATTTTACCTTAAGATTAGCATTTTCCTTTAAGCTTAGTCTGATGTAGCAAGTCCTCTACATATTTTCCTAAGGGTTGGCAAACTATGGCATGTGGTCCAAATCCAGTTGCTGCTTGCTTTTATGAAGTTGTATTGGAAGATAGCTACACCCATTTGTGTACATATTTTCTATTGTTACTTTCACTACAATGACAGAAACTGTCTGATACACAAAGTAAAAATATTTGTTATATAGTCATTTACAGAAAATATTTGTTCATTCCTGTATTATAATTCTGAGTTTCTTCAAAAATTGATTTCTTCACCATTATAAATCTGACTGACTTATTTAGATTAGATTAGCTTACAGTATTAATCATGTTGGCCAAAAAGTTAGCGTGCTTGAAGAAAGCCCTTTATTTGGCTGAAAGTATGCATTTACCAATGCTTACAACCCTGCACAGCAACATGTAATTTCCAGTTAGGGAAATTTATTCTTAATCATTTGGCCACCTTTGTAGTACTCCCCTCCTTGCATTAAGTTAGGTATATTATTGTCAAATTGTGTAGTTCCCAGACATCCAATGAACTTGATGGAATTTCTAAAGAAAAAGTTCTGCTCTTTAATTGGATTTATACATGCCACTTTTGCAAAGAGGATTCCTCATTGTTATGCAATATGTACATAGTAACAAAAATTTTAGATGAGCATTTTTTCATATTGAACTTAATATTTTAGATGTAAATGTACAATAATGTAATACATCATTATATGGATATACAGAGGAATAATGATTAAGGTACTTCAGCAGCAAATCCTCAATAAATGTACCTGAAATATCCTCAGTTGGCCATACAAATACTTTTTCCTTTATAAATAACAAAGTGGAGCTTCACTTCTTCTTCTTCTTCTTCTTCTTCTTCTTCTTCTTCTTCTTCTTCTTCTTCTTCTTCTTCTTCTTCTTCTTCTTCTTCTTTTCTTCTTCTTCTTCTTCCTCTTCTTTAAAAAGAAACTCTCTAAGCAGGTATAATTTTTTAAAACCACATAATGGTAATATTCCTAGGGGTATTCTTGAATTGTCACTAATAGTACTCCTCTTGTAGAGCTGTATCCAGAGTCTGTATATATGTAAGATAGTGATTCCATTGATTAATATCATTCATCAATATGTACATGTTATTCTTTATGCCCAATTAATGATAACTTTTAAAACAAATTTGTGGATGTTATATACTTATATTCAGTCTAATATGCTATATTCTACCTATTGTCTAACGTCTACCTATCTATCTATCTATGCATCTAATCTATACAATTCTACTACATTGCAGGCCTGTTTTATGAGCTGTTGAGGACAGGATGCAAATATTGAGAGAATTAAAAGTTTTCGAAATCCATTTTCATCAGCTATGGAGAAATAGCTCAGTTATTCAAACTTGGTATTTGTGGCTCTCAAATGAACAGCTTCGCTGTGGCTCCCTATCCCACATGTGCCTGGGACCAGTGTCCTCTTGCTGTCTTGTTATACTCACAGAGTGGACTGAAAAAACACATAGGGGGATCATTTGTAATGGATTTTTTTGTGAAGCGTCTAAAGTTTGTATTGGACCGCAGTTAATGTGGAGCAGCAGGAAGCGGCTTGCACTCTCCTTCCAGCCTCATAGTCTGATATTTATTCTTCTTGACAGGAAGATAGACTGCCAACTTTGTTTTTAATTATATGAATAAAATCATATACATCATTCTCCTTCTTCTTGTGCCTTCCTCTGAAATCCCATCTTCTCTGTAACTGATGCTGATGAAATTGCCGGTTTTGGCATTAGCGCTTCTGTCAGCCAAGTGAGACGGACTGAGTTAATATCCACACCCTGAAAAGCAGCCAGGAACACTGAGCTCTCTCTCTCTCTCTCTCTCTCTCTCTCTCTCTCTCTCTCTCTCTCTCCCTCCCTCCCTCCCTCCCTTCAGTCTTAACCTCCCCTCAACTCTACCTGCCAGCCTCCAGACATACTGTACATCTCTGTTCCACCTAACCTGGCACCTGAATAAACATTTTCTATTTTTTTGTAGTTCCTTACCCACACAGTCTTCTCTTTTCTTCTTTTTTTTTTGCACAAAATAGTTGAATCTTCTTTTTTTGTATTCGAGTATAAACATGGAACAAATGTGTAACTCATCATTATGGCCATCTGTTACATAAATAGTGGTGAGCCCATATCTCTCAGATTAATCACTGTTTCTATTCATTTGGAATTAGCAATCTGTGACTTCAAGTAATTCCCTGATGAGATGGAAGACACATTCTTTCAACAGATGTATAGAAATTCAAATAAATCTACAATTTTGCAAATGCACCATATGCAAAGGGTGGTGCATGCTTATGAAAAAATACTGTAGCTGTCCTAGACTAATATGTGTTAACTTTGACAAAGAGAAATCTATAAAGTCAAAACTCCTTGAAAACAGTTTCACCTGTGAGAGTGTTTTTTGAACTCTGGCTCCTGGGGCTTACAGTTTCCTGACAAAATTTTCTCATGTTATTTGTTCTCCATGGAGACTTAAAATTCCTCATCATTTGGAAACAAGATAGAGACTTGGAGGCCATGAAGCATAGCGGAATAATCATCTGTAGCCACCAGGGTCTTACTGGCTACTCCTCTTTGTTAAAGTATATTTTCAGAACAAGCTTGTTGCTAGGGGCTAAAACTGTGTATCCAAGTCATCTATCATATATAGACCATTGAGTAATTGAGGTAGGATAAACTCATGATTCACAGTTGTGTCCCACTGCACATTTAGACAGAATGTTGCACTCAACCAGAATAAGGAGTGTCCAGGATAAAGTACTGGCTGAATTCATTTATACTGTGAAATAATGCCAGGTTTCATAACAAAGTCATGTTCATTCAGCAATCCTCTACTGAGCACCTCTGTTCTGATCCCAGCACTGTTCTCATTTGGGCTATAAAGACATAGACATTTAATAGTCTAATGAAGGAAACTTAACAGACTAATGAAGGAAACAGATTTTTCTATGCACGAGGTCAATACTGTAAGACAGATCCTTTGGTAGGAACCAGCATACAGAAATGTTCAGTCTCTTTTGTGGGATGGAGTGAAGGAAAAGAAATACAGACAATAATTAAGAGAAAGACCTTGGGAGTCGGGCATGGTTGCACATGCCTGTAATCCCAGAACTTGGAAGGCTGAGGCAGGAGGATCAGTGTAGTTCGAGACCAGCCTGTGCCACAAAACTGAGTTCAAGCCCAGTCTGAACTGCACAGTGAGACCCTGTCTCAAGAAGATGAAAAGAAAGAAAGAAAGAAAGAAAGAAAGAAAGAAAGAAAGAAAGAAAGAAAGAAAGAAAGAAAGAAAGAAAGACCTCAGGCAGAGTATTTTATGTAGTAGGAGGACACGATTGGGATATTACTTTTTAAATACTACATTACTTCACTTTTAAAGGCAAACATATTAAGCTCCTGCTTGGCAAGCACAAGGTCCTGATTTTAATCCCTACTACATAAAGAAAAAGAATATGAAATTGTTTACTGTAATAATAATATATGAAACATAAATGTTCTGACCATTTCAGGTATATAATATGATGACACTGATTTCAACAACAGTATGGTGGAACCATCACTACCATTTCCAAATCTTTTCATCATGCCAAGTATAGAATTTGTACCCTCTGTATCATTTTTTGTCTTGTCTATTTAATAGTATAATAGTTTAAAGGTTCATCTGTGTCACAGCATATATTAGTAGTTTATCTTTATGAACGTTGTTAGTGATCCAATCTTTTAGTTATTATGAATAATTTTGAAATGAGCATTGATGTGTAAATATCTGTTTGAATCCTACATTTCAGTTCTTTGTAATCTATACATAGGAGAATTTCTATAATCTTGATTCCTTTATGCTGTCCCAAGTTTCATCTTTAGTAGGCAAACACAACTTGGTACCACTTCACAACTTCTTTAAATGACGAGAGATTTTCTCTCTTGTTGAACATGTTGTCCCTGAAAAGAAATTCTAGCTGTCCTCTCATCTCATACGTTCCCTAAATTGATCACAGTATCCTGGGAGAGATTCTTGTATGGCTGTGTGTCTAACAATATCACTCTCTGTGAGAGGCAACAGTTTTCTATAGAGACAAAGTGGAATATTTCTACAAATAGAGATTATGGTGGGCAGAGGTGGGAAATGGCCCCATAGCGTCACTGCAGGTGTATACTAGGAAATCATCTCAGTTCTTTTTTTTTTTTTTCCATCCAAGTATCATTTGGAATGAGAATAGCTTTAGAATAACACAGCTGAAGTTTTGACAAGGACATCATGGTTAAACTTTTCTGCTCTGCGGTTAAGGCCAAGTTAAAGAAGCACCTATATAACAAGACTTGTAACTTTTATGTCTTATAAGGTCAGTCAAATCCCCTCAGCACTTACCTTGAAACCATGTACAGCATTTTGTAGAACTTTTGCCAGTGTCAGCCATCTGGATGACTCATGGACATTGCTTGACCACTTTGCTCTCTCTGAAAACCTGAGAGAATGTTTTTTTTTTCCTCTAGGTGACTCTCCTTAGGTACATTGTACATCACTGATCCCTTTCCTCTGTGGCTCCATAATCTCCTTGAATAGAAAATTTGGGACACAACTGAGTTAGAGGATATTACAGTACAGGATCTGTTATTTCCTGAGTCCTCACGGACCTTGATGGGGTAGAGCCAAAATATTAGTATGATGAGTTGTAAAAGGCTCAAGCCAACAGCTTCTGACATTGCCAGTTCTTCTGATAACCCACTACTATTAGGGAATATTGAGCTATACATAAAACTACTTTCTCTTAGTTCAATTGGAAGAAGTGTTTGTACCAATAGTCTTTAGAAAACTTATGTCTGCATTCTGTGCTCTGAACAACTGCTATGAAGACAACAATAAGCATCACACTGATTATCGTGGCTGTCCTACTGATGGGTTCTGAAACTGTTTCATTGTTTTTTCTTATTGTATTAATAAAATTTTAAAAAATAAAAAAGAAAGGAAACTAGAAACTTTCAAGACTACCTATTGGTATACCAATTGCTCTCACCTCCCAACAGTATTTTGATGATTTCTACCATGGCTGAAAATGTGCAGATGTGACAACCCAGACATTCTGTCCTTGAGAAAGCTGCAAGTTAACCCTTTACAGAAACAAGGCCAAGACTATTATTGCAGTTCTGTTTTTAATCCTTCAAAATGGAAAATATGGGGCTGGAGAGATAGCTCAGTGGATTAAGCGCATACTTTGGCAAACACAGGGACCAGGGTTTGATCCCTGGTTTTGCCCCCAGGGAGTTCTGAGCCATTGACTGAATCCAGGTGTGGTGGTGCCCGCCTGTAATCCCAGCACTGTGGAGGCTGAAAACAGGAGGATCACTACAAGGCAGAAGTTCATAGTGAGACCCTTACCAAATACATAAAAATGGGAAATACTTGAAAGTTTTATTGACTGGTCAAAAAAATACATTTCAGTGTATTCATACAATGGAATGTTACACCAATATTAAAAATTATCTAGATCAGCATGTATCAAGACAGATAGGCTCAGGGGGCTGGGAGATAGCTCTGTGGCACAAGTGCCTGCCTGGCAAGTGCAAGGTCATTAGTTTGAACCTTGGTCCAACAAAAAAAAAAAAGACAGGCTCAGAAGTATAGATAGCATTTAATAAAAAATCAAGTCTCCATACAGTAAGTGTTACTTGCAATATGTACTTACAGATATTAGAAAATATACAAGTTTTCATTCTGTATTGTTTGAGAATATATGTATATGAAATAAAAGTATAAACTGATGGAAATATTCATGAAGAAACTAAGGATACATGGAAAAAATCAAGGATATTTTAATTTTTTTCCTATATTTAGGACAGGATCTACAGGGTCCACAGGGTCTCACTATATAGACTGGACTCATAGTGATTCTCCTGTTTACAGTCTCCCAAACACTGTGATTACAAGAGTGAACCACCGCACCCAGTCTCAATTGCCTTCTCAGCACACCCTGAAGGTGAGGCCTACAGGGCACACCAGGGATTGCACCCCAGGTACTGCACTCTGCCTAGTACACACTTTAGTCCGAATTTTTTCAATCTATGAAACTGCTAAGTTGACTGTGAGTAGCTGTTAATTTATTTATTTTTATGTTTGTATTTTGGTACAGGGTCTACAAGGTCTCACCAGACAGACTCAACTCATAATGATCCTCCTGCTTTGAGCCTCCCAGGTCCTGGGATTATAGGTGTGCACCACCACACACAGTGTCAGTGGCCTTCTCAGCACACCCCGTGGGTGAAGCCAGAACACGATGTTGGGGATTGAACCCCAGTCGCTGTGCCTGCCTAGGC
Source organism: Myocastor coypus (assembly GCA_004027025.1). NCBI lineage: Eukaryota > Metazoa > Chordata > Mammalia > Rodentia > Myocastoridae > Myocastor > Myocastor coypus. The sequence continues at coordinate 63,869 of PVJA010005085.1, read as the reverse complement.
AGGAACTTTAATATGTAAAACTCTCTAGGTGGGCATAGCTGTTAATTTAGGTGTTTGGTACTGTTTTATTCACTCTTCTATATTTTCAAGCTTAGCATATTAAAACTAGCACATTATTAAAGTTCAAACAGAAAGTCAATTTTTAATACAATCTTCAACTTTTGAAGCATATATGCAAACAAATAGATTGTGCTTTAGCTTTATAGTTTTTGACACAATCATAAGAACAGGCTCATGTAACGTCTTCCTGCACTTTAGGACATTTTAAATCATGTATATGTTGGAGTGTATTTTGTTCCAAATTTTCCTTGTGTGAGCGTACTCCCTAAGAAAATGCTCAGTGTGTTTCACATTAACCTCAAATTTCCTACCAAGATTTAGCCTTACAACCCTGAAATGCTTCCTGTCATTTTAGCAAATAATGATACTGCTCTCTGAAAGTTAAAAGCTGGTAATAATAAACTATCCAAATTTGTATTCCTATGAGAAGAAAGTCCTGGGAGGCAAACTAGATTTCAGGAATCCTGTTCATACCAAGAGGGAAAAGTCATTAACTATACATGAGGCAGTTGGTGATATCCTTGTCTCTTTTACAAAAATGATAACAGAAGTATTTGCAACATCTTGCATGATTCTGAAGTGGTTAAAATTTTTATAATGGAAACTTTAAAGGGAAAGAAAAGGATCTCAGGGAAAGCATTACTTTCTGAGTATTGACATCACTGTGCAGGAATGAATCAGTATTGTCTTACACAATGGAATGTGTTCTGTCCCTCATCTGAGAGAGAATTTGGCTTGGTATGCAAATTAAAATATTGTTTTGAAAAGTTGATTGTATCAAATTACAGAATTTATTTTTACTAATCCAGTTCCTTGGTCCATTGTTGGCAAAGGAGTTGACAGCAAGCTTGTCTAGCCAGTTTGTCTGGGCCATTCGCTTCAATTTTGTGATAGAGCCCAATCAAGAATTGTCCTTTGGCAAAGAAACAAAAGAGCCTTAAATTCTTGGGGTTTTTGTTTAAATGGTTTTATCAGACATGAGAGGAGAAAAAGAAGAATGATTTATTTGAAATACTTGTAAGCCATTAAAAGACTGTAGAATTTGAATGTTTGTTTTTTCACTGGCCCTTTGTTAGAAAGTTGGCAGGTGAGATATTGGGTAATTGGCTTGTTTGATAGTTGGCCTTATTTCCCTTTCAAGCTTACCTGAAATGGTCTGTCCCTAAACAAAGTCATCCAGTCTGAAATCTGGAAATAGTGTCAAACTACTTAGAAATAGTGCACATCTCGTAGCTCAGCTAGCCAATGTCATTGGCTTGGGCTGAACTTTAGCTTGCTGGTGGGGTTCAGGAACTGATCCGTGCCATCACTCCAGTCCGTGGTTGATGTGATAGTTCTCAATCAGTGATTCTGGAAGTGTCACCCCAGAAATTTGTTGAAAAGCAAACAATTGGAGTCTACTTTACATTGCTTCTTTAATTATTATAGCAGATTTCCTTTTTTGGCTGTTCAATAGTGATCTTTCCCCTTCTTTTGTTAATAGGAATTTGGAGTTACTCCGTATCAGGCACCTCTGTGCTTAAAGGAGGAGAACTCAGCTCCAGACTAACTGAATCAAGACCTTTTTTAAATAAGACTCTATGGGGATAAAAGATTCTTCAGTGATCTGTATACGTATTGAAGTATGAGAAGTATTATTTTAAGCAATATATGCTTCTTCATATGTAGTCACATATAGTTGGTGGTAAGCATCTTCAAAGAGTCTCACAGGAAGTGTTCACGCAAGGTTGAACAGAATATTTAGGGTTATAAATAGCAATAATGAAACATGGCAGTTAATCATAGAGCTCTAGTAAACCAAACAATTGATAAGCTGTGTGTGATTAGATTAGGAATCCACAGTGCTTTCAGGGCTAAACCTTACAAATATAACTGACACTAAGTGATTATGGCAGTGACACATCAGCAAGTTTTGGGTGAAGCAGTATGAGATAACACTGACTAGAGAAAGATGAAAGAAGAGGCTCCCTCATCTGAGGTGAGGTTGTTCCATTTTTGTAGTAAGTCCTGTCATGTCTTCAACTGACAGTTGAATGCTATGCATAAGCAAAGTACTGTGATTTTTTCATATTAACTTTGAGTGGCCAACAGGATTCAGCTTTTAACTCTTGCATCACAGGCTGAAGTTGGGGCTGATTTATTCTCAATATTTGAATTGATACTTCACTTCGTACTTTTTAAAACTGATATATAATTGCACTGCAATAGAAAATGTCTAGATACACACAAAATCTCTCTCCCTACCTCCCTCTCTCCTCTCTCTGTCTCTCTCTCTGTCTGTCTCTGTCTGTCTCTCTGTCTGTCTGTCTGTGTGTGTCTCTCTCTCTTGTTCTTGCTCTCTCCTTTCTTTTGCAGAACAAGAGATTGATCTCTACTGAGCTATCTCCCCAGCCCTAAATCTCATCTCTTTCATCAAAGTTACTTTGGACAACTTTCTAGTCAGTTCAACTACTGTTTTTATTTCTGTCATCATGTGAAACGTTTTCTTTTCTACAACCTTATGTAAGTGGATTTATACATACATATGTTTTATTTAGCTTGTTTAATCCAGAAAGATGGTTTTGAGAATTATCCATATTTGAGGACATGTTAGTAACTCATATTTTTAAGGTACAGAATAGTATTTGATTATACAAACATACACAATTTTATTCACTTGAGTAATTACTTAATCAAAACTTAGGGTCAGAGAACAGGTGTATGATTAACTATTAGGAAGGGCCCAACATTTTCCAAAAGTTGTATTACCATCTCACACTCCAACTACAAATGTATGAGAGTTGTAGCTGTTCAAAGTCCTTGCCAATGTGTGATGTTGTCAGTCTTTTAAATTTTTATTTAATTTGCATTTCTTAGTAGTTAATGAAATATACTTATATGTCATTAGTTTTTTTTTGAAGAGTTTGTTCAAGCAATACTTGTATCCATTCTATTGGGTTGTCTTTGCATTATTGACTTATAGAAGTATCACAGCTTTCTCTCTCAGCTTACATGGCAATCCCTAGCCTTCAGTACCTCAGAGTTCAGAGTACCTCAGATCCACTTACTTTAGTTCTGCTTTTTTTTTTTTTTTTGTCTTTTTGAGACAGGGTCTCACTATGCAGTTCAGGCTGGCCTTGAGCTCACTTTTGTAGCCCAGGCTGGTCTCGAACTCACACCAATCCTCCTGCCTCAGCCTCCCGAGTGCTGGGATTACAGGCGTGCGCCACCACGTAGTTCTGCTTTTTGAATTGGCTGCTTTGCACTTGGAAGAATCCCAATCAATTCAGAGCAAAGTACTTTGATGTCCATCACAGGCTTTGGGACAATAACATGTGGTGTCTGTGACAATACATAGGAGTGACATGACAGGTGTCTTCAGGCTTGGTCTGGGGCTGTGTCCCTTAGCATTCCACCTGCCATGCCAGACCACATGTTTTCCATTATGTTTTGCCTAACTGTTCCTTATCTTCTTCCAGGGTAAATTTTCTTTTCTCAATCCACAATTCTTCTCAGAAAAAGACATTTAACACCAAGTTAAAGCAAGATCTACATAACTTAAAGTAAAAGTTTTGGTATCTAATAAGGTCAGTCAAATCCCATCAGGATTTATACTGAAACCATGTATAGCACCTTGTGAATCCTTTGTTCGTGTCACTGTCAGCTGTCTGAATGAGTCATGGCCATTGCTTGACCAAGTTGCTCTCTGTGAAAGCCTGAGAGAAATTTTCTTTCTAGGTGATTTTCCTTAGGCACATTATACATTGCCAATCATTTCCCTCTGTGGCTCCATAATCTCCTTGATCAGAGAATTTGGAATGCCATTTAGTTACAGGATGCCACAACAGACATTCTCTTATGTCTTGAGTCTTCACTGACCTTGAAAGACTAGGGCCAAAATATGTAGCCTTATCTTTTTAGCACATTTGTCCATCTAAAATTGTAAACATGAGGTATAAAAAGTACTCTTTGATTCTTTTTTATTTTTGTATTTTAGGGAAGGGTCTACAGGATGTTCAGGGTCTCACTACTAGATCACACTCATAGTGATCTGCCTGTTTAGAGCTTCTCAAGAGCTGGGATTACAGGCATGCACCACCTCACCCAGTCTCAGTTGCCCTCAAAGCATGCCTCAGGGGCGGGGAATCAAACTCCTGGCCCTTGCGCCTGCTTTCAGGTGTTTTAATCCACTAATCTTTTATTTTTTCTCGGTACTGGGGATTGAACTTAGGACCCTGTGCTTGCCAGGCAAGCACTTACTCTACTGAGCTATCTCCCTGGCCCAAAATCCACTACTCTGATTTTCAACAAATATGACACATACTCACATTGCAATATTATACAGAATGATTTCACTGCCCTGAAAAACTTTCCCTCTTCTGTCTATTCATTCTTTGTTGTCCACTAACTCCTGTTTGCTACTGATCTTTCACTGGTAGTTATAATGAAACTGCACTTTGGCTCTTTTGCAGTATTCCATATTGTTGAAATCACAGATTATGAATCTTTTTAGATTGACTTTTTTCATTTGCTGCTATGCATGTAAGTTTCTTCGTTGTCTTTGTAGAACCTGTCTGCTCATCTCTTTTGTGGTGAAGAATATACCACTATTGGAATACAGCAGTGTATTTCTCCAATTTCTTACTGAACAACATTTCAGTCACTACCAAGCTTTGCAAATCATGAATAAAGATGCTAAACTTCTGTAAAAAAAAAAAAAAAGAGTAAAATTATGATAGTCATTTTGCTGTTATCTGTCACCATAAACTGTTGTCCCCTGCCATGTGCCACCCTGCCTTGGAAGCAGCCAAGTATGGGCTGAAACTACAAACTGCGAGCTAACTAAACCTTTCCTCCTTTAACTTTGGTTGTTTGATATTTTGTCTGATCTTTGGGAAAAATGTGAGTAGGGTGTATCTAAAGCCCACAAAACGGATGCTGCTGTAAAACCAAAATCTAGAATGCTCAATTATTACCACAAAATCACATCTTGAAGAAGAATTTAATAGTGGTCCAGACAATTCCATAACAGAAGTATAACACCTGAAGAAAATGAAAGAGAACTAAAAGAAATATATTTTAAGAAAAAATAATCAACAGGAAATTCTTTCTTTCTTTCTTTCTTTCTTTCTTTCTTTCTTTCTTTCTTTCTTTCTTTCTTTCTTTCTTTCATTTGTTTATTTCTTTGTTTTCATCCAGGGTCTTCTGGCATAGTTCAGTTGGGCCTTGAGTTCACTATGAAGCCCGGTAGACTTTCAGTTCCAAGTAACTGCCTCTTAGTCCTGGGATGATGGGCACATACCTGCACACCTGGCTAGGAAATTATCTTTTCTGCATTCCTTCTGCTTATAGATATTGAGTGACTTCATTGTGCTCAACTCAGCTATTTTTATGGTTTTTTTTTTTTCAAAAGACAGTGCCCATTGTGTTATAACAAAAAATCTGAAGGAAAAAATGAAGTGGTAGTGTTGTGTTAAGCCTAAAGATCTGTGGGGTGTTTTTTGCTTTTCATTTTTAAACCAGGAATCAAACTCAGGACCTTACACTAGCCAAGAAGACACTTATGCTGCTGAGCTATATCCCTGACCTAAATATCTGTACTGATTTATCATTTGTATTGTCTTTAAGAGTCCAAAATCTTTAATAATAGTGAATCTATAGTAGCTGCTTACTTAGTATTTGAAAGGTAGATAAATTCTAAATATTTGAATCAATAACATTTAAGCTTTAGTGTACAGTGTTTCATATCTTAAGCTTAACATCACTGTCTGAGTATCAAACATATTAGATTTAACTTGGAATTGATATTATCTATCTATCATTGGTATTCTAATAAATCACTACAGAATGTGATAAAAGCAGTTAGTTACACATTTTACACAAGAATTTAGAAATCTAACCATATACAAAATTGTAGCATGTCAATCCTACAATATTTTACCTAGTCTTTTACTCGCATTTAATACACTTTTTTTTTTTTTTGAGACAGGGTCTCACTATGCAGTTGAGGCTGGCCTTGAGCTTACTTTTGTAGCCCAGGCTGGTCTCGAACTCGCACCGATCCTCCTGCCTCAGCCTCCCGAGTGCTGGGATTACAGGCGTGCACCACGACACCTGGCTACACTTTTTTGTTTTATTGTAAACTACTTACTTGAGAGAGTATAGCAGTAACTGAAATTACATTAGAAGCAGTATACATCTAAAAGACCAGAATGACAGGCCTTCCAAGCATAGTTTTAGTGTTACAAATTGCTATCCTCAGTGGGATAAACCTTTTTGGGGTTCCTAGCACTGTTATTTAATTCCTCCTGTATATTAGTTTGCTCGTACCATGTTTCTATATATTCTTTTTGCAGTCACTTCATTGTTTAGCCTGAAAGTCCTTGATTTCACATTCAGCCTCTCTATTTTTATTTCTACTTTTGATATCTTACACTAGGGAGACCATATGATATTTGCACATGTAGGTCTGGATTATTTCACTTATGAGTATATGTTCAAGATACATCTATTTATATAAGAAGTCTTCCAGTTTATCATTCTTTATAGCTGAGTAACATTCCATTGTATAAAAATACCACATCTTTTTCAACCATTCTTCAGATGATGGGCATTTTGGTTGTTACCAAGATTTGACTACTACAAGTTGTACTGCTATCAACATGGGTGCACAGATATCACTATGATATGATGTTTTCATTTCTTCTGGGAAAATTCCCTGTAGGGGGATGACGGGATTGAATGGGATTTGCAGTTCTGGTTTTAAGGAATCTCCTCACTGCTTTCCATAATGGTTGCACCAGTCTGCATTCCCACCAGCAGTGGAGAAGTGTTCCATTTTCCCCACAGCCTCTCCAACATTTGTTGTTTGTTGATTTCTTACATGCTGTTTTAATTTGCATTTCACAAATGGCTAGCAATGTGGAGCATTTCTTCATGTATTTATAGGTTTGTTGAATTTCTTTTTCTGAGAAGTGTGTGTTCATCTCAGATGTGCATTTCTGGACTGGCTCTTTGAATTTTCGGACCCCAATGATTTTTAGTTCTTTATGGATTCTAGATAGAAGACCTATGTCTGAATACTTATTAGTTAAATTTTTTTCAAAATTTGTGGGTTGCCTTTTCACACTGTTGGTAACTTCTTTTGACATGAAAAAAGTTCACAGCCAGAGGACGTCCCAATTGTTTTTTCAAGTGTTAAAAGTGCATTTTGTTTTTTGTCCATTAACTCTTTGCCTATCTCGATGTCTTCAAGATTTTCTCCAACTTTTTATTCCAGGAGATTTAGTGTTTCTCTTTTAGTATTTAGATCTTTAATCAATTTTTGACTTTAATTTAAAATGAATTTTTAAATGAATTTTAAAAAGACAATTAAGTCTTCATTCTCACTTATGAAAACTCATTGCTTTTTGGAAATTTGTGTAATTAAATTTCTTTGCCTTCTCCACTTTCAGATGCATTTTCTAAATCTTTAATTTTGTAGTTTTAGCCATGTTTGAGAGGGTTACAGTTAGAATGATACTGTCATAATTTTTAGTATTCTAGCCTGAAGCAGAAGCTTTTCATGCTTTTACTCAGTTTATTCGTTCCTGAATTGTACCAAAATATTCTCTGTCTAAGCATAGAGACAGAGGAGGCTTTTTCCGAAAATGAATTAATTATTTATCTGTGCATCCCAAGGATATAGCAGCTCAGGTCCACAATGCCTCCCTGGCAAGTGCAAGCTCCTGAGTTTGATCCCCAGTTCTGCCATATATATATATATATATATATATATATATATATATATATATATATATAATGTATATATACTTAACAACCTTAATTCTTTGCATTTCTCTTACCCTCCCTACCCAACTCTTATCCTTCTTGTCTATATTGCCTTTCCTCATTTCAGTTATTTTTTTTCTATTTATAAAATATAGTTGCTCATTTTGAGTAATGAATACATGTACCTGACACATCATGAATCTATTTTTCCATTCATTTCTTCCCACTCCCACCTTACCTTAGGGCCTTTGGATACCTTTCAATTTGTAAAAACACTGCCTCCTAGTTTCCTTTTATCAATCTTTTATTTTTCTCTTTATTTGTACTATAGGTAACTCAAATGAAAGGAAAGGTATGGGCTTCAAGCTTATATGTATAATTTGGTTCAATGAACATTATGTTTTCAAGTTATATTTATTTTCCTGGCTAAATCTTGGAAGGAGCCCATTTATCCAGCAGGTGAGTACGTATCAGTTATCTATAGATATCACATTGTGATATCTATATATAATTGCATACTACTTAGCTGTAAAGAAAGATGGAATATAAAATGGCTTTAAATACAAGAAGAGGTCCACAATAACCCAGTGTGAAAAACTTGCAGTTATTACAACCAAATTATATTATAGGTTTATGTTAATAATTTAATGGTTAAATTACTAATAAACCATGAGAGTTATCCATCCTGAGCATGTTACAAACATCACTATCACTATTTCTTTATCTCTAAAATGAAATTAAAAGTAGTGTTTATGTTAGGAGTTTTTGGATAGTGAAATGAATTAATACATCAAAAGTTTAAAAGCATGCCTGATATATAGCAAATTCTTGATAAATGAAACATTAGTTGTTGGTATTGATACTATGTCATAAATGTGAGCAGTACTTTTTTTGTATTTTTAAGGAAGGGTCTACAGAGTGTCCAGGGTCTCACTACTAGTTCAGACTCATAGTGATCCACCTGTTTACAGCCTCCCAACAAGTGCACCACCACGCACAGTCTCAATTGCTGTCTCATTGAGCCCCTCGGGTGGGGCTTGCATGCTAGGCCTGGGGATCCAACCCCCAGTCCCTACGCCTACTTAAAGATGCTTTAATGAGCTGAGCTATGTGACCGGTCCATGAGCAGTACTCAACAGAAAACTTTTATGCAGAGGCTTTACTTCTAAGCCAATATCTTTTATACTCTAATTAAATTTCAAATTGAAGTTTTCCTTAGGTATTTGTGAACATTAGTAGATGTATTGAACCAAAATGGAAGTCAATATTTGAGTTTTATGAACAACAAGGTCCAAAACATATGATTTAAAAATTAGTGTCAGTGATAATGATTAAAGTTATCAGTAATGTCTTTGTGTTTAATGCTTTGGAGAGAATTGGACCTTTGCATCCTTTTGAGATGAAGCATTTCCATGTGACTTGTATTGGCCAAGGAAAGGTGACTGTCACTCCTGGCATCACTGTAAGAGCTAGATTGCAATGCAACATAATCCCTTGTTCATATTTGCTAATCCATGAAGTTCCAAGAGGAGGCCGCACTAGGTAAGGGTGATTTGGAGAAGTCCAGCTGGCCCATAGTGGGCATGTACAATAAAACAGAATGAGACCTTTGCTTTAGAACCCAAGGAACTTAGAGTGTTTGGCGACTGAATCATCATCAAGTGTATCCCAGCTGACTGATGCAGGGCTTTTACAGGATGCAATCCCAATTATTTCTGCCTTCTGTATGAGGGTGGTGACTGTATTGGCCAAGTAAAAAGCTCCTGGAAACCAGAACTTGGATGAAGGCATAACTCTAGGCATGAGCCAGTGAACATGAGTTTAAATCCTATTTTAAGACAGAGTGTCAGATATCCAAGTGCCTAAAGCAGTCCAAAGTGGAGGCATGGAATGGGAATGGAGAAGGAGAAAATGGAACTGAAAAGTGAGGAGCCTAATAAGTGAAAGATGAAGTAAGAACTGAGAAAGAAACCTATGCAGCAGGTAAGAGTGTGTCTGTGATATTTCATTGAAAGATAAAAGGAGAATCAAAGCACTGTCTTGCTGAGACACAATTGTTTGGTGTGGGGGGAGCTGCTGGCTCAAATTTGAAATGTCATATATTCACAACTATAGGGCTGTTTCTTTTCATAGGGACCCATTTTCATACTAGCAAGACATCACGGTAGCCCAAATTTTGAAGAAAAGCTACAAGAAATTCACTGTGTTTTGGGAAATATGCGTGCATTTTTTATGCTGACAATATCCCAAAGTAGGCTTATAAGGAGATAACTCTCTGATTAGATGAAAACGTACACTCATTCTGCTAAAAAGAACCACTTCTGAAATGTCAAAACATAAATTTTGAGATTTGGGCTCCCTTTCAGAGGGCCATGTCATTGAAATCATATAAACTGTTACAAATGCAGCACTATAGATGTATGTTTTTAATTGGGTCAGCAATGTTAATGCAGCAGTGTAAGAAGAGCACTTAAAAATTCTTTTAGTCCTTTTGGAATTCAGCTCATGGGCTTAACAGGCATGTATTGACATAACTAACTTGTTCAACATGTCTTTCTGAAAGTTGTAAGTGAGGAGAAAGTAAAGCTTTGCATTAAGCTAACAAATATGATTTCTGTATTAGCAATAATATACTAATTGATCTCCACTAGTAATATAGATTTTCCAAAATGCAGTTACATCATTAAATGCAAGGTTGCCTCCTACTACGAACTAAAGACTATTTTGCACACAACATAAATAATGTGAAAACTTTCTACTCACTCACTGATACCCTGGAATGTGAAATAACTTGACGTATACCAATGGCCAGGCACAATATCTTTTTGTTCAGTATGTTTATCAGACTTGTATGATGAATAGATTATCAAGGCTGGAGAATATATACTTCAAGGACCAAGTTGTGTGAATAATTTCATTCTTTTAGTAAACTAAAGAAGTATACAGTAGTCACATACATCTGTTTCCACTTGTGGCCTTGAGGATACTTATGTTATTATTTATTAGTTAAGTTGACTGAGTCTTTTCTACAATTGACTTATGGTAATGATATACATTAATACACATTAACATAACCCTCTATACAGAGGAGGCACTTAATAAATGTCAAAATTGGTTGTATAAATTCATTTACAAAAATTTTGTATTTTTGAGATGCTGAGAACGTGTCTGACAAAATATTCATGCTAAAGCAGATATTTCAGTCATTTCTAAGAAATGTTTCAAAAGAAATATTATCAGATGATGTTTAGGTGTTTAGAGGAAGATTTATAAGAGAAAGAAAGGAAGATTTAAAGAGAAAAGCTGCTTTAACTTATTTTATTGCCATTTTGGAAAGGTATTTAATCAGTACATCAGAAGGAAAGCTTTAAAGTTAAATGTTTGAAGGAATTTAAATATACATGAATGCATATGTTTAAGCTGAAGAAGAATGTTGACAAAAATAAATCACTTTTAGAGAGAATTCCCAGGACCTGGTCTTTCAGGAAAGCTGTTCTGGTCACTGCAAATACTAGCCTACATAACTTACGGGATTGGGTCTGTGTGCTTCTGTTTATTTTTTGTATAAAAATCCTCACTTATAAAAATGTAGTTAAGTATGGTACAAAAAAAGACTGATCACTTTTGCCTGACTTAAGAGTTTCTACTTAAGGAGCATAAGCTAAAGTCAGATATAATTCAGTTAACATTTTGTGCATGCAGAAAGTACGGTTGTATCTCAGCTTTAAGGCAGAAAGCAGTCCTATCAAATTATAGCAATAATTACACCACTTACACACATTCTTAAAAATTTTATGAATTACAAGGCCAGGGTCTAATTTGAGTTGTTTTTATGTCTCTGGAGAATGAACTTAAATGGAAATTAAGAAACCAAATAGGTCAAATCCTTGTCCAGGTTCAGGAAACAATTATTGCCACGTATTCTATTCTGAGTCATGCGCCCTTTTCTCCCCACACTATTTAATCACTGAAATTGCTGGATGCTGATTATGAAGTAGCTCATGAACTTAGTCACATTTACCTTTTTCCTTAGCTTTGCCATTTCAAGGCACTACCTTCACTTGCCTTTATCAGTGGTAGTGGTTCTCTTGGTCAAAAATTATCTTTCCTCATTCTCCTCCATTCTGCCCAGAGATATCCTTTGAATGCAGTAAAATCTCACTGAAAAAGATACTGACTCTCAGCTTTAGCATCGTGACCTATATTAGCCCTAGTTTTATCTCCCTTATGTATTACAAACCCTGTGTTACTCCTCAGTTGTTATAAATGTAGCGGTATGTTGCATCTTCAGTTATACACTGAAGTGTATAACTGCTTCAATAGACTGCCGATTCCGTGAGGGTGGTTTTACACCAGAACCCATGGATTCTGGCCTAACAGGCTCTCAAATTATGAAGGAATTTGTCATAGTCTTTAACATTAGAGCAATTCTTGAGCCAAGGCACATACCAGTACTCTCTAATGCAAGAATATACTATTTTTTTTCTCTTGCTAGAGTGTCATAACCCTAAACGAAAATTTCTCAAGGAGGCATGTCTCAATAGGCTTTGTTTTTTTAGTGAGATTAGTAAAATCTTGTAAATTTCTATTTGAACTAAAGCCAACAAATCTAAAGTTTTCAACTTTGATTATAATGCTCAGAATGAAATTTTATTTTTTTAATGTTAAGCATGCTTTATGTTATGTCAATATGACATGATATTTAAATATGGTATGTCATATGATAAAAATTCTGTACATTTGTAGAATGGGAGTAAGGTGGGTTCCCTTAATTGATAATGTGTTAGATAACTTTCCATGTATTTTTGCTAGCTCTTTTTTTAATACTTTGCTTATAGACTTTTCTTCATGGTTGAAAAATCTAGTTGGTTTAGGCTATAAGAACATTCTACAGGATGAAAAATCACAGTTTTTGTGCGTATTTGGATATATATATATATATATAAAGATTGATTAATGACTAATAGTAGAAACATGGAGCATATGGGAGCTTTTGTCCTGGAAATTTCTTTGTAGCTCAGTTGTGAAAGATGAAGGTCATTGTCAGTTCATATAAAGTCTCAACTGTATTAAAATTGTTAAAAATTAGCAGTGTTGAATAAACTCTCTGTTAGAAAAATAGTAGCAGTTAATATAATTCCCTTTGCCAAAGTCAAATCAAATATTCGTATTTGGCCTAAAACCTAAAGCATGAAATACTGTAAACCTGGCTGGGCATGATAGCCATTGCCTGGAATCTCGATACTTAAGAAACTGAGCAGAGGATCATTGTCAACTTCAGGACAGCCCAGGCTACATAGTGAGTTCAAGGGCAGCCTCAACTACATAGCAAGACTCTGTCTCAAAAAATAAGCAAGCAAACAAACAAACAAACTCATTGAAAAGAAAAAGACAGACAAATCTCCCTAATGAACATAGATGCAAAACTCTTTAACAAGATGCTAGAAAAGAGAATGCAACAAATCAAGGAGAAGATTATACATCATAATCAAGTAGAAGTCATCCTAGTGATGCAGAGATATTCAACATACGCAAATCAATAATAAATATAATGCACTATGTTTACAAAGCTGAAGACAAAAATCATATGATCAACTCAAGAGATGCAGAAAAGGTTTTTTTTTTTTTTAAAAAATCCAACAGCCATACAGGATAAAATCCCTAAGGAAGTTAGAAAAGATGATCTTTACATCAATCAGATAAAAGCTATATAGCAAACCAACAGCCAACATCACACTAAACTGACAAGAACAAATCTTTCATTCTAAAAGCAGGATTCAGATAGCCAAAGTTACATTTTGAGTTATATAGGTCTTGCTTAAATTTGGTCTTAAACATCCAGCAGAAATGTATAACCACAAGCTATAAAAATTTAAATATTAAAAAAATAAAATCAGAATCAAGACAAAGGTGTACACTGCCACCTTTCCTATTCAATATAGCTCTGGAAATATTATCTAAAGCAATTAGACAAGAGAGAGAAATAAAAAGAATAAGGCTAGGAAAAAAAATTGAAATTATAACTATTTGCCAATGACATGATATGCTACATAGAAGACCACAAAATCTCGACCAAGAATTCTAGATTTAATAAACAAATTTAATAGTGTAGCTGCATGGAAAATCAACACTCAAAAGTCAATAACATTCTTATTCTGGGGAGATAGTTCAGTAGAATAAATGCTTGACTGGCAAACACAAGGTCCTGAATTCAGTCCCTGGTACCATAAAAAAACAAAATTAATAACATTCCTGTACACAAACAAACCCACTGAGAGAGAAATTAGGGAGATCATATCCTTCACTGTATCACTAAAGAGAGAAATACTTAAGAATCAATCTAACAAAAGAAATAAAAGATCTATATAAAGAATGTTACAGTTTTCTGAAAAGGGAGATTGAAGAGGACATCCGAAAATGAAAAAAATCCCTTGCTCAAGGATAGGAAAACCAATATAATGAAAATGGCTACATTTTCTAAATTCCTTTGCATATATAAGGCAGTCTTCATCAAAATATCGTTATCATTCCTCATAGAACTAGAGAAAACATTTCTAAAATTAAGAAAGCTTAGGCAACCACGGGTACCATGGTTCAAAATCCCGCACCACATGCTATGCCAGCCCCACCACCAGGGCAGGCTGAGTTGGCCATTAAAAAACGACCTAAATATTAAATCTTCTGGAAGAGAGAATAGGAATAACTCTTGAAAACATAGGCATAGTCAAAGATCTCAGGAAGAAAATCCCAATTACAGACAAAATAATATAAACAGTCAACAACATGGATCTCATCTTACTAAAAGCATTTGAGCAGAAAAAGAAATCAACAGCGTGAAAAGACATCGCCAAAAGTATAAAAATATTTTAGCCAATATCCTTCACAGAAGGCCTTCTATCTAGACATGTAAAGAACTGAAAAAAAAATGTCAGATACTCCAAATTTAAAGACTAAATCCAAAAATGGGCATCTGAGAATATACACTTCTCAGAGGAACAAACACAAAAGGCAAATAAATATATGCTAAAATGTTTAAAATATTTGGTTATTAGAGAGATTAAAAAAATCAAACCACAATGAATTTCCATCTCACTACTGAAAAAATGGCTATCATCAATAAGTCAATCAATAATAAGTGCTGAATGGGCTATGGAGTCAAAAAGGAACCCTCCCCCACTGTTATTGGGAGCACAGGCTAGTATAAGCATTACGGAAAGCAGTGTGAAGATTCCTCAAAACTAGGACTGGAGATCCCATTTAAGCCAGCTATTACCCTGTGGAAATCTTCCCTGAAGAACTAAAAACATCGTACCACAGCAATATATGCACTTCCACGCTTATAGCACCACCATTTGTAATAGGTAAATCATAGAAACAACCCAAATACCCATCCACCAAAGAATGGATTAAAATGTGGATTATTATATACTTTAGTACTACTCAGCCATAAAGAAGAATCAATGGGGCATTTCCAGGTGAATGAATGCAGTTTGAGACCATACGCTTAAGTGGAATAAATTGGACTCACATGTGCAAACATTGTATTTTTTCCCCTGGTGTGAGAAAATAAGAGCAACTAAGGGCCGAAATATATGTATATGTGGTGAAATTGGAATAAACTGTTCAAAAAAAATAATAAAAGAACTAGGGTGCGGGGAAGAGGAAAGGAAGACAGGGAAAAAGAAGGAAAATTTTTGTGAAAAGATAGAACAAATATATGTTAATCGAAAGAGGAAGATGAGAGGAGAAAAGATTGGGAAAAAGAGGAATCAAAATATGTCTTGTACAGATAAAAATTCCTTATGAAGAACATGATCATTATGTATATCTAAAATGAACAGTGAACTTTACTACATTAAAAAATGAAATAGTAATTGTAGTGTAGGGTATGCCTCCAAATAATTCCAAGGTGTGGGGGTGTTCGTAAAGGCCATGGAGGAAATATGGTAGAGTCCAAATTGACAGTTGCTGAGACTCAGTGATGAATTAATAAAACTGAATGAGTTTTATATCCTGTCTTTACTTCTCTATTTTTTTGTAAGTTTCTGTACTGAAAATCTTTTTAGCAAAGAAACAAAGCAAACTTGTCCTGAAGATGATGAAGCTTTAATCTGAGGACCTACTACTGGATGGCTCTTTTGAGAATGTGAGGAATCATCCCTGGAATGTTTTCAGATGCTCATGTTTTTGTAAGGTTTGCAGAAGTGAGGTTGTTGATCTACAATTTTATTGTGACTGCGATCTCATCTTATTCATAATCCTCTGTACCACATAAGTGGGATATGTTTGACACTATGAGCTTTTAGAGATCTAGTAAAGGCAAAGCTGAGTCCCCATAAGTAATTGCTAATTTTCAGTTCTCTTTACTCATAGGTAAAATTTACGGAATTATAATTTGTGCTAGAGTCATGCATGTTGATATCTTTGAAATTGATTGGTAGACTATAATTATTACTAGACTCTTTTAGGTATGCTTTCATTATTAGTTGCTTGAGGGAAGGAATGGCTTCCATAAACAATGCCTATAGTGCCGAGTCACCCCATGTTGTGACCTGAGGTACAGTTGGGATGAGTGTGCCCTATGGTACTTGTCATCTAAGTGTATCGTTAGTGAAGAAAATGCAAGGTTTGAGATGTACGCAGCCATCAGGCAGTACACGAACAAATCTTTCCAGTCATCAGAAGTATAAAATGGTATGCATCGAATTTGATTCTCAGTGGTACTTACAAAACTCAAAATCCTTTCAAGTCAGAAGCAAATATAATTTATCAGAGTTTTGTGGCTGTCAGCCACCAAAAATCTACTCTCGCGAAGATAAGCTTGAGTATGACTATATGCAGCTATTTCAATACCCATCCATTATGTCTTAACTTGTCTAATGGATTTTCACTGTTTTAGTATGAGATTGCTAATTGAAAGATACACAAAGCCTCTGATGTATGCACACACACACACTATATATATATATATATATATATATATATATATATATATATATAGTGGGTTAAAGATTGAACCAGCCAGGAGTGTTGGCAGAATTTAGACATTGGTAAGTTGATGAAAATGTGGCATTCTATTTTTTTTATCTTTTTGAGACAGGGTCTTTCTATGCAGTTCAGGCTGGCCTTGAGCTCACTTTTGTAGCCCAGGCTGGTCTCGAACTCGCACCGATCCTCCTGCCACAGCCTCCTGAGTGCTGGGATTACAGGCGTGTGCCACCACACCCGGCTAAATGTGGAATTCTAACAAATACACTTATGAAGTGAAAGACTGTTGGAAACCCCCTTCCAGAATGACTCAAAATACGTAATGTACTCCTTGAGGATAAAATTTAAAGTAAAATAAAATCAGATGCACTTCTAAGTTTGAAACCAAAGTTTGCTACTTCAAACTTCAGCCCTTTGTGAAGATGGTTTCAAAGATAAAAGTCGAACTTTCTTTCTAAAATAGACTTTCTCCAGAGACCTGAAGCCTATCCAAACCCCACAATGTAATAAAAAGTAATCACCTAATAGAGAAAAGAAAGTCATCCTGTTTCACTTGGTTATTTGCTCATTCTAATATGGAATGTAGGCATTTAGAAAGTGGGGTAGTACTGAGCTAATATTCAGTACTTTTTGTTTGTCTTGGTCTTTTTTTTTCTTTTATTTATTTATTTATTTATTTCTTGTTTCAGAACCTTTATTTGTTTATTCACTCATTTTTATGGCCAGCTCAGCCTGCCCCAAGGGCAGGGCTGGCGCAGCATGTGGTGCCGGGGATTGAACCGCTGTCTCTGAAGCCACCCAAGCTTTCCCAAGCAGGCGCTTTAGACCACTGAGCCATCCTGCCGGGCCCTGTCTTGGTCTTTAAAATACACATTTTTTAAATTTCTGGTTGCATAGTTTCCATATTTATCTAGCCAAACCTTTATACTTTAAAATTTTTCATTTTAAGTGAGAAGTTTATTCCATTTCCTTCAAATTTTCTTTTCCTGTTCATAGACATTGCTCATCATTTTTGCTAGAAGTATGTTTACTCAAAGCATGCTGGCAGGATATTTTGTTTTTGAAACAAATTTAAACACACTAGCACACAAGCTCTATTGTGTATAATATATAAGGGTGAATACAATTACATGATCCATTTATATCACCCAAGCTAAATAGGGTGCTAGTTGTTTGTTGGTTTGTAAGTGGTTATGCCTTTGATTAAATTACCTCCATTTGCTTTGCCTATAATAGTATAGAAATCTTTTATTTTTTCTCAACTCTCTAGGATACCGTTATACATCCAGAGTTTCACTGAGCTCCTAAAACATTCAGAAAATTTCTGACATATGTAGCCCTTCGAGCTTCATTCAGATGGAACCAGAATCTATGTGCTAATGTGAGCATTACTTTCTGGAAAGATTAGGGTCCTAAAAACCTCTACAGCATAAAAATCTCTGAGTATCCTAAATGTAGTGTGGAGGAAGACACCGCTCCTTTCTGTATTTCAGGGATCATGCTCCTCAGAATTCTAATGGTTCATCTATTGCCAAATGAAAGAAGGAGAAAAAGGAGTGTGGAGAACTGCATAAGGGAAGTTTAGGACCAGGCTTAGTAGTGGCAGTTATCACTTGCATCCACATTATGTGGGCCAGAAGTTATTCTGATGTCTTGCCTGTCATGCGGGAGACCAAGGAATTTATAACCCTGAGCCTTACAAGAGCATCAAAATGACATTTGGTGATTTGATAGTACAGCCTATTCTACAGTTGAGCATGCTATAGTACCACAAAAGTCTCTAACATTCTCCAAATACTCTCCAGTGCGAAGCAGATTTTTTGGCCCAGCATGATTCAAAGTTGAGTGGCAAACAATTTCTGTTAGGTGAAACTTCAGAATATAATCAGTCATAAAAGTTCTACAAAACACTGTTCATGGTTTCAAGGTATATTCTAAGGGGATTTGACTGACCTTTCAGATACAAAAGTTACATTTTTTTGTTATATAGGTCTTGCTTTAAGTTGGTCTTAACCATTCAGCAGAAAATTTTGACCACGAGTTATAAAAAGTAAAGCCAGATTAATATGCTGATCTATAAAAGGCTCAAGTCAACAGCTTTGGACATTGCCAGTTCTACTGATAATCCACTACTATTATGGAATATTGGACTATGCAGACAACTACCTTCTTTTAGTTCAATGAGAAGAAATATTTGTACTAATAATGTTTAGAAAAATTATCATGTCTGCATCTTATACTCTGAACAACTACTATGAAGACAATACGCATTATATTAAATATTGTGAATATCCTACTAACATAGTTTGAAACTGTTTCACTGTAATTTGTTACTTATTAAAATTAAAAAATAAGCCATATAATATTAACTAAAATTAAAATAAATTATAATTATTGTCAATATAACATAAATAAAAGTATGCATAAAATATAATCAGTCATGTGTATGAAGGCTCAAGAGCAGATCTTGTTAAAGGCTGTATAGGAAAATGAGGGAGAGTAAGACATGGCAGAATAAACCAAAAATCTTGCCCAGTTACTCTTTACATATACAAAGTGGGCTTCATGGCTTACTGACCAAATGGGACAGTTTAAAAAGCTGTTTGACCATATCTTTTATAAGTGCCACCAAAATGGGTTGCTGTTTTTCCTTCCTGTAAACTTAGGTTAGGTTCTCCAGGAAACTGGTTCTAAGGAGAGATTTCCATAGAAATAATGTAATATAAAATTCTTTCCAGAACAGAAAGGACTGGACAGAATGAGGGCCTATAATGGCAATGGGTCAGGAATCTTTAGCCTTGGGATCACTGTTTAAAGTGATTTTTCCCTGAAACAAGGTCAGGCCTATAGTTTTCTTCCATCTGACAATCATGAGATGTCAGCTGTGTCCAGGTAATATAGTGACCTAGGATAATGATGATAGTTAGGTTTCTGCTACTGCTTTTCTATTGGCTCTCTCTTGTCTTAAGTCTTATCTTTTGTGCTGCTATAACAGAATACTTAAGACTGGGCGACGTATAAAGGACAGAAGTTTGTTCTAGGCAACTGTATCTTCTTGACTTCTTTGTGTTCCATGACAACATGGCAGAGAAGTTGAACAAGAAGCAATTTGTGCAGGACTAACAAGTACTAGCCTTGCTTTATTTTTATTTTTATTTTTTTTCTTGTTTCAGAACTTTTGTTTGTTTATTTATTTTTATGGCCGGCTCAGCCTGACCTGAGAGCAGGACTGGCACAGCGTGTGGTGCCGGGGATCAAACCGTGGTCCCTGCACCCACCTGCAGGCACCTTAGACCACTGAGCCAACCTGCCAGGCCCTAGCCTTGCTTTATAACAACTTTTTCTAGTAGCAATGAAACTGGTCCATTGAGATATAACTCACTCCTGAAGGACAGATATTAATACCTTCTGAGAGTACTGGCCACAGTTTCTTTGACCTAAACACTTTCATAAAGGCTCCATTTCATAAAGGTCTTATTAACTGATAATACCATTAGATTGAGGGCCAAGCTTCCATTCTATGAACCTGAGAGGCATATCTAAAACATAGAAATTGCCTGTTCAGAATCCACATTGTCATAAATACAAAAGGAGATCCCACAGGCAAACTTCACATGCCATGAATCTATTCTGCAATTTTTTTCCATAAAGCCAGCTTTGCCCATCCTCTGCTTTTCACAGTCCTCGCCCAGGAGCCTGGAATGACTTCCCTCTTTTCTTAGGGCATGCAAAACACAGTACTCCTTTCAGATATATTTCAGTTTTCCTTCTTGTGAATTATTTTCTGCCTTACTTGCATCCAAGGGATTTTACATTCATCAGAAACTCTAATTGTGGCCTGAATTATGCATCTGCTCCGCATTAAATATCATGTTACTAGTTATTATTTCCGGTGTGTATCTTCCTCCTCAAAATGTTGGTTATTGAAGGTAGCAGTTTATGTTTTATATTCTGTGAATCGTCATCTGTTTGGGATGATACTAAAGTTATTGTGTTCAAGGTACCATATTGGACAGTGGAGAGACTGTAATGAGAATTTTCACACACAAGAATACCCTTATCAGCATCTGGACAAGATCCTTAATTCCAATGTAAGCAACACTAACAGAGAATTAAAGTGGCATGTAAGAATCTGAACTCCCTGATGTTTGTGTGTTGGAGTATATGTGGGATTATCCTCTGCTTTATAAGATGTTCACCAGCTCCCTCAGGCTCTTTCCACTAGATGCTGCCCACGATGTAGCATCTATAATTTCTCTAGATGCTTCTCAGTGCCCCCAGGCATCCTGTTACCACCAACACCAGTTGGCTAAAGAATTTCACAATAGGCAGCACTTGCCATGGCAGCACCTTCTGTGTGAATACTTGACATTCCTTTTGGGGGTATAAATCATGTTAATGGAAGTCTAGGTGCTGTCCCTCTCTCCTGGGTATAGGAGTGGGCATTTTCCTAATTTTCCTATCTATACTTGATATCCTATGTACCTCACAAAATATATTTTCACTTGAGATCTTGTGTATGGAATTTATTTCTCCCAAAGTTAATATTCCAGCTTTTCCAAGTACTTCTTATGGAGTACATGGTCATAGAATAAGAAGATCATAGTTAATAATCATTTGTTTATTATTTTTTTGAAACTTTAATGAGCAGGGATGTATCAGGATTTCTAGAAATCACCAGGGTACAGTGAAAGTTGCCAATAAAAATGTAAAATAATACAGATGTTGTTATGAAGCAGAAATTTGTTATGTTTTAAATAAATCAGCATCCCTATTAGCAAGAGAACTTCAGTTTTTTAAAGAAAAGAACAATAGTATTATAATTTTATTATCTTTTTCCTACACATCTGGAATTTTGAAAACTTCTTGAATAAAAAAAGCCATTAGATTACTTAGGTCGCTCTTGAGTTCAATAGTAGTTTTGAAAATATATGAAGTACATCTGCCTTAAATATCTTCTATTTTTGCAGAATCTTCTTACTTATTTGGAAGAATTTATCTGCAAGTTGTGACATGCCAGTATGTAGGAAAAAAATCCTGAGAGGATCTAGGAACATTGTTTTAAAATCACATATTTCTTATACACTGATGAAATTTGAAATAGACAAGTACAAAAATAAAATAACTACAATTTACAATATTTTGATGTAATGTTTCAGGCTTTATTTTTCACTTATATTTAAGCGGCTCTTAAACTTTTCTTCTCCCAAGAATCATACAGAGAGCTTGTAGAAAAATCACATTCCAGGGCACTACAAAACAAAAAGAGCAAGTAGGGATCTAAAATACATTTTAAGAGATACTTGGAATGCTTCTGATTTGGAAGGCCTATGCAAATCATTTGCAGGGTCTGGGACATGGCTCAGTTGTAAAGTGTTTGCCTAGAAGGTGAGTCCATAGGTCATCTTCCCAGAACTTCAAAAGCGGTTCAACAAATAAAACCATGACAGAAACAACCGGGAAAACTGATACCCACGCTTTTGTTGCCATCATGTCATTGCCATTCATCAGCTGATTAGGGGCAAGATAAGACTATTGATTTTTACTTTTGCTTGATGTATTTTTCAATGAGTCCAGTGCTTTGTATTCTTCCTATATTATTAATTAGCTTCTGCCTAAGACACAGCATTCTTTCTAGTCTTGTAGCAGCATTTTGGTGATTTTTTTCATTGATTGATAATTCATTTTATTTTTGTTATTTTGTTTTGTTTCACCTTATTTTACCTAGAATAGACAATGAATAATTCATTTAAGAAGAATTAATCGGGGCCCGGCGGATGGCTGAGTGGTTTAAAGTGCCCGCTTGGGGAAGCTTGGGAGGCTTTAGGGACTGCGGTTTGATCCCAGGCACCACATGCTGCGCCAGCCCTGCCCTCGGGGCGGGCTGAGCCGGCCATAAAGATGAGTGAATAAACAAACAAAGGTTCTGCAACAAGAAAAAATAAAATAAAATAAAAAATTTAAAAAAAATTCTTAAAAAAAAAAAAAAGAATTAATCACTGTTCCTGAATTCACCCAATACTTGACTTGTGTCACTCTTGGGATGTATGTACTTGCTGTAGTCAGGAGGTAATGTTGACATGGTACACACAACATCACTATGAAGGCATTGGATAAGTGGCACACAGCTCAATGACTTGGGTCATCAGAATCTATAGCACTTCTAATCTGGTAAGGTGTGAGTGTGAGTTAGAAGGAAATTACTTAAGCTCCAAACTTGGGGAGCTTCAGCGAAGATTCATTTTTAGGAGTTTGTGGATAAGCCAAGGAATATAAGGAAAACAGCATGGTGCAGGATTCACCAGTCAGTGCAACAAATGCATTCAGAGTTTGTAAAGTTCAACCACTACTGGAAATTTGATTAAAGATTGAAGCAGGAAAGGAAGTGCTCAGTGACTAAAAGGAATAACTCAAAGGAGTAAATATGAATGAAATAAGCCCCAAAAACTAAGATGTGAGGAATGCCTTCATTTAGAAGCCTGAAGAAAGGGCTGGTGAGATAGCTCAGCAGAGCAAGTTCTTGCTTATGCAAGCACAGGTACCAGAATTCAATCTCTGGTACCATATACCATACTGGCCTCCACTGAGCCATCCACCAAGACCAGGCCTGATGGCGTATGCCTGTAATCCCAGTCCTGAGGAGACAGAGACAGGATGATCCCTGGGAGTCAGAGCCGCATAGTGAGATCCTGTACCAAATACACTAAAAATAAATTTAAGGGGCAGAAAGGCAGTAAGAAAACCAGTAAAAGCCCTACACTTCCATAGGGAAGCCATGTACGTCAGAGGGGAATCTCACAAAAGTGAGGGAAGAGAAGGATTTTAACAAAGCTCAGGTGCTTTTGGCAGCCAGGGTTTCACTGGTGATGTCTGACAAAAACAGTGACTTGAGTAGGTATACATGAAAAGTTATAACCTTAAGGGAGAACTTAAAACTCAAAACCCCAGAGAGAGCCTGATTTCAAGTCAATGTGTCATTAGCTTCCTTATTTCTGTCATTCTGGATTTCTGCCTACAGACATTCTCCCCTTCCCCCCTCATGTGGTTTAGTTAAACAGTGTCTGTAAAAAGACTACATGGGCTCATAGATGGGGTTTTGGAATGTGATGGGATCATCAGGAGGTGGGTTCTGTTCAAAAGTCGCTAGTCCCAGAGAGAGTGACCTGATTTTTTTTTCCATACCAGACATGGAACGCAAAACCTTGTGCTTGCCAGGCAGGCACTTATGGAAAGTTATGTCTCCATTCCTGCTTCTTTGCTTCTCTCTTCTAGGATGCCATGTCATGAACAATTTTTCTCCACTCTGTCCTTTCTATCAATATTCAGTATTCTTGGTTCATTTCAGTGACCCTCATGTCAAGCTCTTTGAAATAGATGTGTCACTTCAGTGGAATTAATTGGTTCAACTGGCAATTCACACTTATGATAAGTAGACATCAAGCGGTCTATGAAGGAGAGTCAGCTCAAACTAATCTCTAACCTGTATATTTACTACTTAACATCCACAGTATAATCACTCATCCTTTTGCTCATCTAT
This sequence comes from Myocastor coypus, assembly GCA_004027025.1. Classification (NCBI taxonomy): domain Eukaryota; kingdom Metazoa; phylum Chordata; class Mammalia; order Rodentia; family Myocastoridae; genus Myocastor; species Myocastor coypus. Next base: position 39,535 of record PVJA010005085.1, on the reverse strand, counting down.
CACTATCTCAAATATTAAAACTACTCTATTCATCTTATCAGGTAGCTCAAATAACAAAATAAATTAATACATAATTCAGGCTTTTGGAAAAGGCACACAGTAGGATTGACATGTAATGCCTCCATTCTTTTCTAAGCTTTAAAGTACATTTTTAAGAAACCACTTTATTTTTTCAGTGACTTTTGTTTGTCAGCTTCTCTACTAGGAATTATTTCCAACATGGCAGTGAGATTACGAAGTTGTACTTAGCTCCATGGAAACTACAGAGCTGAATTTGTGCCCTAATTGTTTTGCCTCTGTGGACAATAGTATTTGCCAATATGTCATGGAACCTCTGGAGATCATCTTTCTCTTCAAACTTTCCTTTGCAAGAATTCATGGTTCACATTATTTCTATTACCTCCTACTATAAATAAGTACAGTTAGCAACAAAGCCAAGAATAAAATCTGAAAGGTGCAATGGATACTGTGAAAGAGGAAAAAACTGCTCAAAGGAAAGGAACAACTGGGATGAGGGAAAGAAGAACAGAAAGAAGGAAAAGGGAGTAAGAAAAATATATACATATATGATACCTTAGATAATAGTATTGCTGATATATACTGGTCTATTGAAAAGAATAGTTAATGCTTAGTTTTTAAAAAAAACTATTTTAAAGACAACAATATGTACTGTAACAAGCATTGTTGAATTCCTATCGTTTTGGTTATTAAAATTCTGTATTTTTTCTAATTTGTCTTACTATTTTTATTCTCTTTTTAAAAAACAAGAAAGTACACAATATCAAATTGATTATGTATGACCCAAATGTTTAGGAATGAAAAATTTAACTCCACATCTATTCGCACTGCATGCACAGCTAAGAACAAGTTCTGATTTCTTAATGCAATTCTTGATGAGCTTGAAAAAAGCCATCATGAACTTATTGCCTATAACACATTTCTGATGTTTATAAATATTTTATGTAGAGTGAATTCATGGAGTTAAACTTGTAAATCCAGACTGTAGAACCTGACATAGTTCATCTATTTAAAGCAAAGGCTGAAAATGCCTAATGCAAAAGTATCATAAATTATTTATTTATATGTGATTTAAAACATTTTAAAGTTTTATTTTTGGCTTGTTCTCAATTTCAGGAAAAGAAAGGAATATTTTAGGTCATATAAGAAGAGTTCTACAACACACCAACTTATTTCCAGGTATAGAATGTGGAGGGCAGGCAAGATAGATCAATGGACTGAGCATCTGCTTTGGCTGGTGCAGCGACCAGGGTTTTATCCCTGGTCGCACATGCCATGCCAGCCCTCCAGCAAATAAGTCCGATCATGGTAGCCCATCTCTGTAATCCCAGCACTGGGGAACTAAAAACAGGAGAATCACTACAAGTCTGCATAGTGAGATCCTCTACCAAATACATAAAGTGAAAAAAAAAGGAAGAATGTAGAATACGCCTATAAAACAAGCTTGTGAAACAGCATATCTTACTTCTGGATCTCAGTGCTCTGAGATATGTGCTCAGAATATCATATCTTGGGAAGATGTAGGTTTGATTTTGCACAATACTTGTATCTGAAGAACTGTGGTCTGACTGCTGATCAGAGTGCTAGACACTAGACAGACAGTAAAGGATGAGTTGTGAGCCTTTGAGGAATAGCACTCATTATTCAGAGATAAAGTTGGAAGGAACTTCCAATGGATAGATTACTACTAGTCAAGGATAGGTCTTGGGAGTAAACCATTTCATTTCCAAGGAGAACATGAAGCATAGGGATGATCGCCATGATGAGAATTATGATGTCCAGCAATTGAAAAGGACTATCTCCACCTGATTGTAGGGTTTGGTATTGTGTGGCCACTCTGCTTTAGATACTTGGTGGCATTGAACCTATAGAAAACGAAGCCGACACATTCTGGGCTATTGACCTTTCATCCTACAGCTCCATGATCTTCAAAGCTTTGTTTTTATATATTTGATTAAGTATGTCAAATATATTCCGGGTAGAAACTCTGGAGCCATATATGCTGACTTTATCCTTGATCCCTTAGACAAGTTATATGAACTGTTAGTAGGTTAGCTTTCTTATCTGTACATACGGATAATAGTACTTGCATCATTAGTTATTATGAGGAATGAATAAGTTAATATTTCCTTTACACATAGTATGACTTCTATATTAATATTTAAAACCAAAACGAAAATTCTAAGTCACTGGGTCCATTTTACCTCTCTCACATAAAGGCACTGTGAAAATTGCAAAAGGTGGACTTTCACTTCAGAAGGTTAACGCTAAAAATATATAGTTCTAATAAGTTTTCCAAGAAGTTTCATGGATCAAGTCAGATTTAGGAATGAAATGTGTGATGTTTCTGGTTCTCAATAGATGTGAGGTCATTAGCAAATTAGTTTTGATTCATTTCTTAAGAAAAATCCTTCAATAGATTGTATACAGTGTGATTCTTAGTTCAAGTCATGTTTGGAAATAGAAAGGTAAAATTAAACCAAACTTTGTTGCAAAACATCTTAAGCCATAGGATATTTGTTCCTATCTCTCCCTGTTTCAGCTCCAGAATTAAAAAAAATGATACAGTGCCTGGCTGGCAAGTATGAAGTACTAAGTTTTATTTCTGGTACAGAAAAAAATGCATAACTATTCTCAGGCTATCTGCTGGTATGCTATATGCTAAAGCCAACCTAAAATATTGACATAGATTATATTTTAATATACTACAAAGAAAAACAAATACACACACACACACACACACACACACACACACACACATATATATATATATATATATATATATATATATATATATATATATATTCTCAAAACAGATTTCCCAATTACTATGGAAAAATTAATACAGAATTTCTAACCATTCATCAGCACATTTTAAAAAGCATAATAATGGTGAAAACCCAACAACAGTTTTAGTACAAAGGTTTAGCCTAATATAGTTGCCAAGACAAATAATGATGCATTTTAACAGGAACATCATTTATTTAATTAAAAAATATGAACTGGCCTATAAATGAATTCAATAAAACAGTGATGGAAAAATCATTTACTTGAAAAGAAAGTGATTTCCTACTTCTGTCACTAAACACACTTATGTGCTACCATTCTTTGCTGACAAGGGTTGTCACCGCTGTATCTTTAATAGATAATGTGGTAGTGGAAATGAATTTACATCAAATCAGTCTTTTTATTTTGGTGGTATGCTGGCCATTGGATGAGGGGTGGTTTCCGTTGTTCTTGTTGTCAGCGTCATCTATTTCCAAGGGTATTGACTAGAGTTAGGTACCTAATCCATGACCTTGAAGTAAATCAGAGTTAATTGATGTAGTAATGGATTCATTAGCACTTGCCTTTCAACCATGAAAACAGATGGTAGAGTAACCTAACTGAGAAATTAGCTATATCTTTTCTTGCCTGTCAGTGTTTCATTTGCACAGCTAAAATCAGAATTTTTTCATTTTTGTTCTTTCTAATGTAGAAATCCAAATATCACAGATTATGTGTTTTCTAATAATTGTCAGAATAATATATCTAGTTCCACAGATTCCTCAAGAGCCATGCCAAACCTCCATCAGGTATGGAGACTTTTTCCACTCTTTTCAATTTGAGTGGAATTTTGAACTAACTCAACAAATAGAATGCAATGGAAGGCATGAAACCTGACTTTGGAAACAAGGCCTTTTAGTGTCATACAATTCCAAATGGCTCTCTCTCCTCGAGACACTCATGCTTGGGACACAGGTGGCATGCTGTAAGATAGCCTCAGCCACAGAGGAGAATACATGCACTCTGCTTCAGACCTCTGAGTGACAACCAGCATCAGCCACCAGCATTATTAGTCAGCTAATGATGACTTTGTGTCCCATACATATGCTTTCATGTAGTTGGTTCACTGTGGGGTTCTCTTGGTTCCCTTTGCATGCCTATTAGGTATTACCAGTAGGATGTGATTTTAGTAATTATACATTTAAGGTATATTTAATATTTTCTAGGGAAAAGTTACATTAGTTTTTCTCAAAGATGACTCGACTTCTTCATGAAGCTATTTCTTTAAGTCATTTTGTATCTTTAAATCAATTGGTGAGGTTTACCCCCCACCAAATTTTCACTGGATATTTAATTGCAATGTTTTACAATATAAATAGTTAAGAATGGTAAATGAAGAAAACAAAATACTGGGTTTCCATCTCTTTAGGAATCTCATTAAATCACAATAAAAGTATACTTTAAACAATTTAAATATGCACTATAAGGACAATGGAGGAAGTCTCCACCATGCTTTTCCACAATGCTTGCACCAGTCTGCATTCCCATCAGCAGTGGAGGAGGGTTCCTCTTCCCCCACAGCCTCCTCAACATTTGTTGTTGGTTGATTTCTTTATGATAGCCATTCTTTCAGGGGTGAGATGGTATCTAAGTATTTTTTTAATTGCATTTCATGGATGGTTAGTCATGAGGAAAATTTTTTCATGTATTTACAGGCTGGTTGTATTTCTTCCTCTGAGAAATGTGTGTTCATCTCAGATGCCCATTTCTGGACTGGGTCTTTGAATTTTGGGACCCTAATTTTTTTTTTTTAGTTCTTTATAAATTCTAGATAGAATATCTTTGTCTGAATACTTATTAGTTAAAATCTTTTCGAAATTAATGGGTTGTCTTTTCACTCTATTGGTAATTTCTTTTGGTGTGCAAAAACTTCTTAGATGGAGGAAGTGCCAGTTGTAAAAATGTGTAACTGCTTTTATCACATTCTATGGTGATTTATTAGAATATCAATGCTTGATAGATAATACCAATTCCAAATTAAGTCTAAGATGTTTGTTACTCAGAAAGAAAGTGATGCTATGCTCAAGTACCTATGATATACTTAGTAATAGTATCACTAAGCTTTTCTTCTAGAGGGTTAATAACTTAAGTTTGCAGACTAAAATATTGGAGAAAAAGAAGAGCTACAAGCATAGCCAATATTTTGGCCCTAGCCCTTCAAGGTCAGTGAGGACTCAGGATATAAGATAGCCTGTGCTGTAACATCCTATAACTCAGTGGTTTCCCAAATTTTCTGTTCAAAAGGATTATCAGGCTACACAGGAAATGATTGAAGATATATAGGGTGCCTAAGGAGAGTCACCTAGAGAGAAAACATTCTCTCAGGCTTTCACGAGAGCAAACTGGTGAAGCAATGTCCGAGACTCATCTAGATGGCTGAGACTGACAACAGTTGTACAAAACACTGTACATGGTTCCAAAGTAAATCCCAAGGGGATTTGACTGACCTTCAGAGATACAAAAGTTCCATGTCTTATTATACAGGTCTTGCTTTAACTTGCCCTTAACATCCCAGCACAAAAGTTTAATCACGAGGCATAAAACTTAAAGCTAGATTACTATGCTGAGTTGTAGAAGGCTTAAATCAACAGCTTTACACATTTGCCAGTTTTGTCAATAACCCACTGTGATTATGGAACACTGGATTATGTATACAGCTGCTTTCTCTTAGTTCAATGAGAAATTTTTTGTACCAGTAGTGATTAGAAAAATTACCATGTGAACACCCTGTACTCTGTATAACTACTAGGAGGACAATATGCATTGTATCAAATATTGGGAATATGCTATTAATGTAAATTGAAACAGTCACATTGTTATTTCTTATTAAAAGAAACAAAAAATAAGAACCACAATAACAAGACAATGGAAGATATAGAAAACAAAAGTGACAAAATTTTGGACTGTGGTAAACAGAAAAAGGGCAGTACAGTGACTTAACAGGCACAAGAATGCTGAGTTCTATGCTGTGAGTTGGAGGAAGGGAAAAAACATAAACTGTGCATTGCAAAATCCTCCAAAGTAACAGGATTTGGCAGGTGGAAAAATTGTTGAATGTCTGTTTAAGAATTTAGTGCTTCATATCTCCATCCCAAATGTATGTATCTGAACAAACATCTATTCTTCCTCCATTCTGTGTCAAGACTTGATGGTTGTTCTCTAAAGAAGATAAGAAGATGATCTCTGTCATGGGCAATTTACACTCAGCTGAAAGGTAAATACCAAACCAAAGACAGGAGGACTATGATACATCTCATATACTGTACTTGAGATCTCCTGTCACATTCCATCTCATGGCTTGAGAATAATGATTGACAGAGATGCAGTTTCTATGCAGGAGGTCAAAGGTATCTTTTCTAGGAAGCCTAATTTCCAAGATAAAATAGCACAAGATACTCATATCAGCAGTTTCTCAAATATCACCAGAAAAAAAAGAGGTCCATTGATAAGCATTCCACTTCCCTACGTCCCAGGCATCTTTATACCCCTACATATCAATCTAAGCAGACAGCTGGGGACCACTAAGCTTTTATAGGGGAAAATTAATTGAAAATGTCCATCTAAATAGAAAAGAAAACGTCATAATAGCTACTATTAATATCATCAGACACAGAAAGCAAAATGGCCAAGCAATGGCCGTGACTCGTCCCGAAGGCTAACACTAACAAGAGTTCTACAAAGTACTGTCTATGGTCTCAAATTTAATCCTCAGGGGATTTGACCCTGGAAGATACAAAAAAAAAAAAGAATGTTTAGTTATACAGGTCTTGCTTCGACTTGCCCTTGACCACCCAGCAAGAAAAAAAAAATCCTTAATTACAATGCATGGAACGCAGAGCTAGATTGGTGAGATGAGCTTTAGGAGGCTTAGATTCAATAGCCTCCAACATCACAAGCTTCACTGGTAGCACACTGCAATTGCAAAACCTTTGACTGTGTACGTATCTGCTTCCTCTTAGTCCAAAGAGAAGTATATTCTTTCCTTTTTTTCTTTTTTTTCTTTCTTTTTTCTATGCAACATCAATAGGGAGGTGGGTCATGCCCACACACTGCACTCTATAGAATGATTGTGAGGACAATATGCAATATGTCAACTTTCAAAGAAAAGAAGGGGGAAAAGAATAGAAAAAGTAATGTGGATTTAGAAAGGTTAATGTTTAATTGTTTGATCAATCTTATATACCTATATGTATTAATCTAAACTGATCTGATGATGAAAATATGTAATATAACCATTGTTAAATTTAAACAATAAAAAATTGAAAAAAATATACTCAGAAAGGTATGAATCTAGAAAATAAGAAGCAAATATTACACAACATAAATTCAGTGAAGAAGAAATTTTAGAAATTGAAAAGATGGTAGCCCAAACTCTTAGGAAGTAAAACTCAAGAGAATCTCCCAGAAACAATAGTAAGTATAGGGGAAAATATAATTTAGTGTTTCTTTTTTAAAAGAACTATCCACCTAGAATATTCCACACTGATCATTCTATGAATACAGGACAAAGAAAGTAGATGGAAAGGATTTACTGAAAATAAAATAATTTAAAACATTTTCCAGAATTCATAACATGAATATCCTCACTGAAAAAGATTACTCAGTGCTGAGAACAACAGATGTAGCAGCTCAACTCCAAGGCACATTGTGAAAATGTTTACAAAGCTGGGAGAAAAAATAGATTCCATATACTCTCCAGGGGAAAATAGGTTTCACGCAGATTATCAAATATTATATAAAAGACTTATCAGTGACAACAGAATAATAACCCACTCAAATTTATGAGCAAAAAAACTTAGAACTAATACTTATATATTTAACACTTTAAAAACATTCCACCCCATATAGCTTTTATCAGGAAAACAGTTAAGAATGTGTTTCTATAGCCTTGTAAAGTGAAAAAGGAAAAATACATAGATTCAAGAAAATCAGGGAATCTGAGAAATGCTCAGGGAATTTCTGTGATAGTCATAAAGAGAGATTCCTACCCAGCTTATGATTATCAAGTATTGTGGTAAGCATAATCCTAAAATGATCCCAGTATTGCTAACACCTGATGTAAGTGCTATACATGCAATGTGTAGTCATTTTCCAGAGTACAAGTGGGACCTGTGAATATCATGGGATATAACTCCTATTATTGTGTTATAGAGAAGAAGTGAAGAGATTTCACAGACATTATTTGGAACAGTAAAATTCACTTTAAATTAATTGAAGGGGAGATTATTCTGGCTCAGGTTCTACCCAGTGATGTGAGACCTTTGAGAATGGTCTTCGAGATCATAAAGAAAGGAATCAGAGAGTTATAAAGCATCAGCAATTCATTCCTACTCTCCTTAAAGAAATAGAAGTCATTCGTGTACTGAGGAACAGGCCAGAGAATGGTTGGAGGTCTACAGAAGCCCAGAAACTCAGGCACACTATTGTAAGGAACTGATTCCTACCAAGACATTGGAAGAGAGCCCTGAGCCCCTGATGAGAACTTAGCCCCAGCCACACCTTGATTGATTTCATATCAGTGAGATGGTGGGCAGAGCATTTAGGTATGCAGTGCCTGAGCTGCTGACCCAGGGAAATTGAGGTAATAAGTATGTGCTATTTTGAGTCACTAAGTTTGTGGCCGTAGATTAGTAATGCAGGTGTAGATGAGTAACAATCCAGATTGAAACAGCTCAGGAGACCGAAGGGGTTTGTCCAGAGATATCAAGTCATCCCAATGTCCTGAGAGATGAACACAAGTGTTGGACAATTGGGAATTTTGTTAACCAGAAGTTCATGCAAAGCTCAGCAATCAAACGTGAGAGTATGGCTGACTTTATGGAAAAAGATATTGCACAGGAAAATAGTCATAGTATGTAATGTGAAGTTATAAATAGAATTTACAGAGTCATTATAATGGAAAAACCAAATGACAGCCTTAGCAAAATGACACAATGAATATAATGGGAGCTTGGAGGTGGGAAGTGTGTACAGGGGCAGGGGGAATGAGAGAAAATCTTTATTTTCCATACCCAGAGGAATAGATAATGACTACAATGGAACAATTCAGAAGGAACAGTATACTTGTATGTCTATCAAAGTGCTTCTGAGAAAGGAAACATTGGTGTGAGGGAGGAAGTCAACCTTTATTGCTTGTTAAAAGTACTTAACTTTTTAAAATGTGACTTGTATAAAATTTAAAAAAATGAATTTAAAACAAAGAAGTGAAAGTTCAATAGATTAAAGATACCTAAGATTTATTCTTGAGATGACATTTGTATTTAATCACATTTTCAAATCCCCCTTGTTACTGACTGCTTATAAATGAACAAGACTGTAAACTGTAAAATTCAGTTAGCTTATTTCATGTGTGAACAAATGTCATGAAAAAGGCATTTCCTTTCCCAATCACATTTATCTTAAAGAATGACCTTCACGGTGGAACATCGCCAAATAAAGAAGAGTTGTCATTGCCCAATTGTTAGCACACTACAGAGTGAGAGGATTATTTCTGTTTACTCTTTTGATCATGAGAATAATGAAAATATTTGTGAGATATTGATACTCATGCCCCATGAAAGGACCAAAATTTCAGTGTTTGTTTATTCAACAATCAGCTTCTCATTTAAAATAGCTGGAACATAGACTCACTTTATTCTCGTACTTTCCACTCTCCAGATGCTGGAATGTGCTATGGCTGTTTCCATATCTTGTATGGCAAAGTCTTTAGCACAAATGTACTAGAATTCATTGTACTGCAGGATTATGTACATTTTGTCATTACATACACTTACTGGGGAAGTTCCCAAACTATTAAGCAGTGATTTTTTTTTTTTTGCCTTTTTGAGACAGGGTCTCACTATGCAGGTCAGGCTGGCCTTGAGCTCACTTTTGTAGCCCAGGCTGGTCTTGAACTCACACTTATCCTCCTGTCTCAGCCTCCCAAGTGCTGGGATTACAGGCGTGAGCCATCACACCCAGCTTTAAGCAGTGATTTTGATTCAGCAGAAAAAAAGTTAGTAAAGTAGCTTTCATATAGGTGTTGTGAATATCTTCGACAAGATGAATAGGCAGATGACTTATGACAATAATTACAACAAAGTGAGAAGTCAACAAACATTAGCTGCCGTTATGTATTGCTATTCAGAACAATAGAACTGCCATGAATAATTCATTCTTATGTATGATTGTTTACTGAATTTAAAAAGAAAATTCTGGCAAACTCAACAGCAGTTTTTCATGCTGTTTATAGTTTTCTTACCCAATTCAAGTGAAATAGTTAACCAATATTTCTAGCCTCTGTCTGAATCTCATTTAATCTTCTGAAGTAAGTAATTCATACTTTTTCTCATACATTTGAGCTTTGTTTGTTTATTTGTTTTGTATTTTTAGGGAAGGGACTACAGAGTGTTCAGAGTCTCACTATTACATCAGACTTATAGTGGTGTGCATGTTTAGAGCTTCCCAAGAGCTGGGGTTACAGGTGTGCCACCATGCCCAGTCTCAATTACTTCTCAGGGTGCTACAGGGGTGGGGCCGGCATGGCAGGCCCAGGGATGGCCTCAGCACCTGCTCCCAGGTGCTTTAGTCCAGTGAGCTACTTGGCTAGCCCTACTTTTCTCATACATTTGGATCTGTACAATTAAGAGATTTTGATGCCAGGGATAGGTAAATCCATAAACGACAATTTTTCATGGTTGGAACTCACACAGAATTTTGTCTGAAGTCCCCAATCTCTTTGAGAATTGATTGCGAAATTGCATTGCTAACCACTGACTTCTACTTCTCAGCAGACATAAAACAATTAATTTCACCTTATCTAGAAAACCACATTACCATACATAGCTATTGTTTCTATGCATGGAGTGGGAAGGAATTCTAAAATTTCATTTTGTGTAAAATTAATTCTGTAGTCATTAAGACCTTGGTCGGGGGAAGAAAGAGAGATAATGATGTTTGCCGATTTCAGATTCTATTTCAATCACCTTCACCTATAGTAAAACCTAAAGGCCTGCATGTTCATGTTTCTTAGTATTAAAGTTACACTTTGGCAGCATGTTCATTATTGCGCAGGATAATATTTATACAAATATAGAGAATAAAGCCTGTGAAGAATATTAATCTTGGGATTTATTTTGTCCAATTTCAGTCTCACAGAAACATGAGTAACAAATTTTGGGGTTAGGAAGTGGTAAGTTAAAGATTTTCCTAAGACACTTTCTTCCTTTGTAAGAAAATGGAAATGAAAATCATGGAAATGAAAATCAGATACCGTGATACCACAATATCTATTGCAAAGCCAAATATCAGAAGAGTATTCAGGAAATTCCAAATGGTGTATAGCCTAATTATATGGTTTTCGTGGCTCAAATGTCATTTTTCTGTTCCTGTTTCCTGTGTTAAATTTATAACTTCAGTGCAGTTTTGTTCAGCTGATAAAAACTGTGGCATAATTTGCCCAGGGTATGCTACAATGTGGCAAAGCTCTAACAGCTCCTAAGATCCTTAACTAGGCATTTCCTTTGGTTATGCCACCCTTTAAACAATTTCACATTAATGTGCATCATACAGAACATCGTCTTGAGAGAGGAGGAGGAAAGCAGAGTTAAGGGTATTTTTTTTAGAGACACATGGATGGCATTTATCTGCAGAAAACAGTTTAGTAAGACAGGGTTTGCTGTATGAATCAAATGCTTTTTGGCATGGTCAGCTTGTCATTCTGAAAATAACCAGAGGCAAAGAAAGATGGACATTTATGTAATTGTTGTTTATAAAAGCTAAGCTGGAGCCCCCTCAGTTAGCATGCACCTACAAAATGGAAATTTAGTCTTTGTTTCCTCACAGCTCTAATTTTTCAAGGAAATAGATACAGATTTGAATAGTTCTTCTGAGAAGCCCATATGAAACTTTCAGCCTTTAGAACTTTGCAAACAATTTCAACAAGGTGAAGAAACAATTTCAACAAAGTTAGGAAACAATTGAATTTGGAATTTCGAACACTTTTTAAAATACATAATAGGTATCTAGAAATGGATTTGGGATGAGAGATCTCCACAAACCACATTCAAAATTAGTTCCAAAGTGATATATTGTAGAACTGATGTTAATATGATTAGTTAATAGCACAGTGGATCTAAGGAACTCTTTTTCCGTACATGTGTAGGAAACTATGGCTGACATCTGGTATAAAATAGTTTCCCGACATTTCTTAACTCAGTCCACTCTTCTCTTCTTTTACTTCTTGGTCTCTTTCAACTATGCAAATAGGGCAGAGTTGTCTAGAGATAAGGAATTCTGCAGCCTTGCCTTCTACCCTTTCTTCACTTTCTAATCCTAATCTCTTCGTCATTACAGTACACTTACTCAGATCCTCAGCACCCATCTGCCTCTGCCACTTGGCCGTCTAGCCACTACATGCATTATGATAGGGCCATTTAGCCAAAAAGGGGCCATCTCCCTAGTGTTGCAGATCTAGTTATTGCATCAATTATCCAACAATTCTTTGTTGTATACCACGAGCATGTGGCATGCGGATTGCTGGCTCTGCAAAGTATGGCTTTCTTCCAACCCAATCTGGTTCTTCCTATCTGGAGAACTCTGTCCCTACCCACAGCCTGGCATGGAAACCAGGGCCCCACTTGCTTTGGTGACTCTGGACTCCCAATTTTGTTCCTCTACAGTGGTGATTCTCTTATATATTCTACTCAACTTCTCAGCCTCTCGCTCCCCTTTTGTGCTCAAATGGAGACAAGTGAAAGAGAGGCTGACCTCGCTATGGTTTTCTCTTACTTCCAGATTCTTGAACTTATATCTACTTTCTTGTCAACAAACCAGTACCTCAGAGCAATTGCTTTAAGCAACCTGTCCAGCCTTTCCCAGAGGTGGAGTTTGAAAGATGTGGTCTATTCCCATCTTTTCTTTTCCTAAAATGTGTTTGGTTGTTTCGGATTCTCACTCCAAAGCTTGGACTCGTGGTGATCCTCTGGCTTTCAGCCTCCCCAGCACTGCTATTACAGGCATGCGCCACTATGCCCAAACTCTGTGGCCAGCTTATCCCACCCTGAAGGTGGAGCTGGTACAGCATGTGGTGCCAGGATTGAACTGCAGTCTCTGTGCTTGCCTAGGCTTCCTTAAGCAGATGCTTCAGTTCACAGAGATATCTCGCCAGTTGAGATTGGTTTAATCACTGATATGGATCCCAAGATGCAGGGAATTGATAGCATTAACTTATTCAATCCTCATAAGAACCTCATGAAGTTAGTATTATTATAGCTTCCGTCTAATTAAACCTGTAAGATATTCCATAAATAAAACTATATCCCTACTCTAGATTACTAAGGTTGATGATGGAGGAAGATAGAAGATGAGATAGTAGGGAAAGAGAAAAATGGTGCAAACAGAAGGAGAGGTGCTGTGTAAAAAATATAAGCCAGAAAAATTCAGTAATGAAGCATCGTGGGAAAACACAAGTCAAAACTCTGTACCAGCTGTGGTGACCACAGCGGTAAGAACAAAACTCTGCTATCTGCCAAATCCACAAACACTAATAGACTAATCACTTGAGGAGAAAAAAAAACCTGTATAAATGATTAGATTAAATGAATGTATAAACACTGTCAAAATGTATTAGAAGCACTTAAATTTCTGCCTAATTTTGCAAAGAACAGCTATTTCTAAAATGTTCTCTTTTCTCACTTGATAGGGAAAATTCCTATCCATACACTGGGGCAACAGGCTGAGAAAATAGAGGTTTCACTGAATAAACATTCATTTTCCACACGCTCTTCTGGACTTTAATTAATGATCCCTCGTAGCTTGCCTGGCACATTGGTGAGATTAAGCGAAGAAGTATACTGAGATCACAGATGACTGCTGGTCCATCTCTCCTTGCTGGCCAAGTCTACCATGAAATTAAAGTGGGGCTGTCATAATTGGAAAGTAAATTGTCTGTATTGTACTGAAATCCTGTCGGTATGTTTAAAATAGCTCTGCATACTACCTGCAACAATAAACATACTTTTGTAGGGATTTAAACTGGATTCTTTTCTGTTCTTTAATGAAAAACTTATGAATATAATAAATGCCTAGAGTATGGGGAAGTTCACGAGATTTTCCTTTCAAATTAAAGAAACTTCATTGCTTGAGAGGGAATGGATGATCAAGGTTTAGCACTGAATTTTTCATTTTCTTTTATATTTTTTCATTTAAAAAATGTGGATAGCAGAGTACATTTGCAGGTGTAAAATAACTTTGTTTTCCCACTTTTATTGTTAGCGATCACAGTGGACCTGAGATTTATCTGCCACAAGTAAGTGTCTTTTAGTACATTTGGCATTTATTTGGGCTATCCTTCTGCTTCACCCCGTTTTCCCACATACACTGTCTACTACACAAGACTGCAAGGCCATAGGCTTGCACCATTTGGGAAAGGAGCGTAAGCAGGATTCATGTGAACTGCTCCTCTTGCAGAATTTATGGATTCACAGCATCAAATATCTTCTAAGTTTCTTCCAAAGATAAGTTCTAAATACTTTGAACTGGTTCTGGGTGACTAAATATTCTTTCAAAATGTTAAGCATGCTTATATATTTCAAAGATAGAAAGGGAAGTTGCTTATTTAGTGTTCCCTTCCTGTTCACTTATAAAAACACATACTCCCTACTTGCCTATTTCTTTTCATTGGACACAGACTGTTGTCACAATCAGCTCATGAAACTGTCAGCAGGCCCATAGAGACTACTTTATGCTGGCAACGTAAAGGCAAACTAAAATCAACGCAAATCCTATAGTTATTAACAAAACAAACAGAACTCATTTGAAATGACTTTTACAGTTGAGGACCCTTCTCTGAAAAATTTCCTATCGCTCTGTTTCTACCTCCAAGTCACATCTTTGTTAATGCCATGATGGGAAACCCTAATTCAAATTTCTCATGCTTTGGTAAATCTCAGGAAGATGGGTACCAGTGTTTCAATTTCCCATGGACGTATTAGAAAAACCCACATGACTTTTAGTATCTGTGAAATATCTTATGAATTATAATACTGTATTGTTGAAGCAAAGTTTAAATTTTTTTCCCTGTATTTTAAATATGGAGCAAAAGATTATTCAGCTAAAAATAGATTAATAAAATATTTCCAAATAAAGACCACTTGAATGTAACTTCTTCAATATTTATTCATTCTCCTCAAAAAAAGCATTTGTTAAGTTCTTGCTATGTGCCACACATTACGTACATGTTAAACAGGAAGAAGAGAATAATATAAAAAAAGAAGATCAGAAACACCCATAATACTGAAGGATGCTTATGAGAGAGGAAAACACAAATAAATAATTCCATTAAAGATCCTAAGGATCTTACGAAACATATGCTCTATGAAATTGGGGCCCTAGTGCCTGGGTATTTGGTGACAAGGTAGTACAAACTTAAGCATCACAGAGGATTGATTAGATGGGTTCTACATTCTCTAGCTGCCCAGACTCTTTAAACAATCTTGTAATAATGGAGAATTTTTTTTGCCTCCCATTATTGAATGGGAACATCTTTTTCCCTAATCTCATTTCCTAGATTGCAGCAGCAACAGGTGTTTATAGGAGATACTGATATAGAAGTGAGCAATAGAATTAGTATACATTTGAATGACAGAAGTAAAGTTTTCGTGTAAATTATGCGGTGGTTGTAAAAGATGCGGAGTCACATAAAGGAGCCTAGAGTAGTAGGTTATTTTTATTGGTAGAAGAAAATAATTCATAGCTCTTCTAGAGACTTTGTAAATTTTCTCGCAACATTTATATCCTAATAGTGCTACTACTATCCTATAGTGTCTATTTGCTGGATATGGTTTGAACCAAGGAATTTTACTTGATACAAATAGGAGGCATTTTTGTCAGGATAAGGAAGAGAAAAGACGTGAAAACAAAAGGAGTCATAGAAGTAGACCAAGTTTTGTGTATAACAGGGATGGTAAGGGCTGTGAGATAGCTCAGTGGCATAAGTGTTTGCCCAGAAAATACAGTGTTCTGAGTTCAATCCCCAGCAATGCAATAGATAGATAAAAAGATAGATAGATAGATAGATAGATAGATAGACAGACACATACATACATACATACATACATACATACATACATACATACATAAACGGGTGGTAATATAAGGAAATGAGAAGAAGTCTCAGAGTAAAGAGTAAATAGGAGACAGTTCTAAATAATCTAAACTTTGCTCCATAAGTGTTTAGAAATCTTAATAAGGTTTTCATTGGGAAAAGGAAAAGGAAAAGGATTTCAATTTCTATTTCTCTTTCTGTCTCTCTGTCTCTCTGTCTCTCTGTCTCTCTGTCTCTCTGTCTCTCTCTCTCTCTCTCTCTCTCTCTCTCTCTCTCTCTCTCTCTCTCGGATGTCCTCAGGGTTTTTCAAGGAAAGAATAAAGGAGTGAAATCATAAGCTAGTTCACAGAGGATGAAACAGAGTTCTGAAAAATCTGGTATGTATAAGGTGTGTAAGAATTAGCAAATAGGGAACTTGGAGTTAGCTGTTTTGTGGGAATGCAGCTGGATGGGTGGTAATTTTCCTGGCTCACAGCTTGAGCATTTTGTCTTCCCAGGCTCTTTGTCCTCAAGGCAGTCTGTTCCCTGACATTCCAGTCTCCTAAATACACTTGATTACTCTGGCCTTTTTCCGCACTGTTTCACAGAAGGACTGTTGTTTTTCCAGTAACTTATGTTCTGTTTTGGTCAAAAAGAAAAATTCCTACTGAGATTTATATTGTAGCAGGTGCTCCACTTGATAAAGAAGAAAACATCAATTGTACTAAAAATCAGGAAAATGGAGGGGGCAGTGGGAGGATGAATGGGTAAGAAAGAAAAAGAAGGAAGAAAAAATGAAGAATGTTGGCAAGGATAAAAGGAAAACTTTGAAAAAAAATTCACCAACACACACAAACACACACACACACACACACACACACACACACACACGTATCCACCAAACAAATTTCAAGAGATAATTATGGCTGAAAGGACATAAGGATAGGTTCTAAGGAAGTCATGAAGATTAAAACATGTTAATATCCAATTCTAGAGGGGCTAAATGTATATTAAGCAAAGCTGGGAGAAGTTGTAAAATAATATGACTCTTTAAGCGAAACTCTAGAGTTTGGAAGTAGCCTTAGATATATTTATACTCACCTACTCAGTATTATACTTCTGGAAATGCATCTGAAAAATATTTCTTAATTTTGAAAGAAAAATCTTTATGCACAATTTTTTTTTTCTCAGTAGTGTTTTAAAACTATATAATTGGTGACAACCAGTATGACTACCTAGACAGCAGGTTGAATACTCAGCCATTAATTTCTTTCACTTGATTGAACATTGGGTTGCCTTTGAAACTGATGATTTTGAAGACCACATCATACAGAAAGTACTTCACAAATTATTAAAAACAATCTACAAAAGGCTTTATGATCCCAATCATGTTTACAAATGAAGTAAAACATGTCTATGACATAATGCTGGGAAACACATGAATGTATTAATAATGACTGTGTTTGAACAATGAGTGTAAGCATTTTTAACACTTAAAATTATAAAATTTAAACACATTGCCAGTACTTGTACACATTACCATCCACCCATTTTCAGTATACAGGACGGTGAACCATAGGATGCTCCCCACGGGCTTTCAAAACGAATCCCCTCTCCGCTTCTCTGGCTTCATCTAGAAAACTGTTGGTGTTTCTGTAATTAAAATTTTACTTTGTCTAAAAAAAAAAATTTAGTTTGTCTAAAATGTTAGATAAGTGGAATTGTACTGTACATGAGATATTTTTTAAACTTTAACTAGTTGAAAATATGTGTCCAGTAAGCATGTTAAAAATGATTTGAACTTAAAACAATTTAACTTCCTTTTTCCACTGAAGGTCAAAGAGGAAAGAAGTGAAGAACTTTCATTACATAAAAGAAGCTAGTAAAAGCAGACCTGTGCTATCAGGGACCACGTGAAATTGCCACACTTAAGGGCCATAAATAGATGCACACACACGAAGTGTCAGTGCAATGCTGACCCTCTTCCAAGGTTGAGATGGAAAAGGAGATAAGGTTTTAAAGTTTGTTTACAATCTGATAAGGGGTTAGTGGGAGGAAAGGAGAAAGATAAGGGTCATTGGTAAGAGGAAAGTAAAGAGAGGTATTTTTTCTATTGCATTGTATTCCAAACATAGGCTATTATAAATTTAACATTCTGAGACATTTGATTGCAGGAATGAAAAACCACTATGATCACTCCATTAAGTCTCCTTTTTATTTTTAATTTCTTCATGTTATTCATTTATGTTAGGCCATATAATTTCAAGGTAAATGATACTAGATTAATTATAATTATGAACAGCATGCAATTTTTACTAAAATTACAACTCGAGTTCTATATGTGAGTTCTGAAGTTATTTGCATGAAACCCTATGTACTTCAGATCTGTATGCACTATGGACACAAAATTGAATATTGAATCAAAAATAGTTACAAAGGGGCTGGTGAAATAGCTCAGTAGAATATGTGCTTGCCTAGCAAGCACAAGGGCCTGAGTTCAATTCCTGGTTCTGCAAAAAAATATAGTTACATGAATATGTTTTTATATACTATATGCATATAAATACATGACCAGTTAAAATAGATTTTCTTTTATTTCTTCTTTCCCTGTTTTAATAAAATAAGAAAATTTTGCATATTTGATTTCTTAAAAATCTTCCTAGGGCCAACCTGATAGCTTAGCAGACTAAAGCACCTGCTTAGGCACAGCACAGTGGCCAGGATTTGATCCCCAGTTTGCTGCCAGCCACATGTCCCCAGGGTGCACTGAGACAGCAACTGAGACTGGGTGTGGTGTCACTCACCTATAATTCCACCACTTGGGAGGTGGCAAACAGGAAGATTGCTATGATCCAATCTACATATTGAAACCCTGTAGACCCTGTACTAAATGAGAAAAAAACAATCTTCCTAATATATTAATTTTAAATGTTTAATTGTGGTAAAATGTATATAACACAATTCACCATATTTAATTTACTATTTAATCATTTCAAGTGTGCAATGCAGTAACATTAAGTAGCAATGTCAGGGGCCAGGGAAATAGCTAAGTAGAATAAACGCTTGCCTGGCAAGCGCAAGGGCCTGAGTTCAATCCACAGTCCTACAAAAAAGAAAAAAAAAAGTAGCAATGTTGTCCAGCTGTCATCACCACTGTTTTCTAGAGGTTGTTCATCTTGAAAACAGAATCTCTGTACTTGTCAAACATAACTTGTCATTCTTCCCACAAAAGTGCTAGCAAACACCATTTTACCTTTTCTTTATATTTTTGACTACTGTAGAGTCCCTCATATAAATGGAATTATACAGGAATTGTCCTTTTGTGGCTGGCTTATTTTACTTAGAAAAATGTCTTTAGGACTCATTGATATCACATGTGTGAGAATTTCTTTCCTTTTGAAGAGTGAATAATATTTCATTGTATATACATGACACATTGTACTTATCCATTCATCCACCTAAGAACTCAGTTGCTTTCAGCATTTGATGATTATAGATATAGTTTTCAATAGCAGAACATTTCTAAAGTTATCCCTCATGAAAAAATAGAGAAGCTAATCTCCTATTGATATAAAGGTAACCTGGGGTGCTTTCCATGTGTATTGTGATTCTAAACTCTGATAGTTACTTGTCTGTCAGTTTTACAAAATATTGGAGCTAATCAATGTTAGGAAACCTGAAGGTTGATCTTGGCTCAGTTTGGGAAGATTCAGTTCGTGGACATTTGGTTCCACTGCTTTTGAGCCTACGGCAACACAGAACATCTTGGTAGGAGCTTGTGACAAAGACAGCTGTCCATTTCATGGCACCCAGGAATCAAAGAAAAAGGAACAAAAGAAGCTAGCACCGCCCCCACACATGCCAGGGTATATCTTCAGTGATCTAACTTCCTTCCATTTGGGTCCATCTCCTATATGTTCTGGCACCCCTCCATAGCAACACGGGCTTGCAACCAAGCCTTTACCATGTGATCTTTGGAGGACACTTATTCAAACCCCATAGTATAGTCTCAGTCATTAGCTGATAACAAAATCCAGATCTATATTTTTCATGAGGGTATAATTCATTAATTACTTGGTATGCTACAATCACAGAATAATATAGAAAAGCACCCAACTTGACAGAAGGATCAGTTGTGTTAGATGTTTGACAGGAAATTTTATTCTGGAAACTTAAGATCTGAGAAATCTATGTTTGTATTATTTCTTACTTATTTTTGTCTCTATATTGTTCTCTGTTCTCTTTCTGAGGATTCTAATAATTTAGTTATTACATGCCTGTTCTTAGTCTACTGTTTTTGTCTTTCTAGCTTTTCATCCTTTTTGACATTTAAAGTGATAATTATTTTACTTTCCTTTTAATGGAAAAAATAAAATTTCAGAGCAAAATAAAAGAACATTTTATTCTTCTTTTGGGAGTATTGTTTGAAGAAATTTAACCACTGCCATTCTGGTCTAAGCTAAGATCACTTTATTTATTGATTGATTTATTCATTCATTTAATTGCAGTACTGGGGACTCAGGACCTTGTGCCTGCCAGGCAGGTACATACACCACTGACCTATATTCTCAGCCCTAAGATCCCTGTAAAACTCTTACCCCTGCTATACTTTTATACCTACTGCAGATATATTACCATGGGTCAGTAAGGTTCAGTAAGCACCGTTATGACCTATAATTCTCTTCATTGTTTGGCCCTGCTTTGACAAAAGACATGCGACTCATTGTGTATCTTCAAGCCCTACCCCAAGCAGATAGCCACAACTTTGCACTGCACTTTCCCACTCCCAAAGACTCATTGTATGCATTATCTTCTACCCATCCCCTTTTATGTTCCTGGCCCTATAAAGACCTGATAGCTTCTACAAGAGCAGCTGATCTGGTCTGTAGTTCCAGAGTGGTCCCCGTCAAGCCTGTCATGGGATGCACCTGTCCTACTGAGCTCATTCACATCCGTGCTTCTTTTCCTTTTTGCTGTAATGTTGTCAACTTCAAATTCTTTTTTCTAAATATTTAATTTATCATGTTTAAAATTTCTATCATGTATTCTTTTTTATTTTTGCCTTTTTGAGACAGGGTCTTGCTATGCAATTCAGGCTGGCCTTGAGCTCAGTTTTGTAGCGCAGGCTGGTCTCAAACTCGCACTGATCCTCCTGCCTCAGCCTCCCAAGTGCTGGGATTACAGGCGTGCAGCACCACGCCCAACCTTATCATGTATTCTTTCTTTTTAAAGATAATAGCTTGTCTTTCAGTGAGAAAAATATCTTTTCTCTTTGACAATATTATGGCTTTTTATTTTAAAATGTTCTCATTTTTAATAAATCCCTTCTCTTTTCTTAGATTCTGCCTTGATATTAATTGGCCTTTCATGGTAGACATTTTCTTGAGGATCTTAGGATGATTTACTTCCAGTTTATGTAAAAAAACAGAACTTATCGATGGCTTTAGAGTTCTTTATGAGGTAGGGAAGAAGATCTTAGGGTGTGGTAGGCAGGTCTGTAGGGACCCCAATCTGGTACCTGATAGAGTCCATGTTTTCTTAGCGCTCTCTAGCATCAGTTTACTCTGGCTTGGGTTTCCTTTTCTCCTGGCACCTGAGGGTTCCTTTATTTCCTGCCTTCCTCCTTCTCTCACTACTTCTCACCTCACTTGTTTGTTTCTTCTCTTTTTCCAATGTCAGCTATGTACTTGAAATTTTTACTTTGGCTACAATTTGAGTTTATTCGGATGGTACCACCTCACTGTAGCTGGAGCTGTAAGTTGCCTACACCTAAATCTTTACACTACATATCACTTTAAATATACAGTTATGAAGGCAGTTGTACTTGGCACTGTCCCAAAACTATGTAATGAATTTGTCTTTTTGTCATTAACACTAAGATATTGAATAAATTTAATTTTATAATAAATATATAACTTCATATATTTTATTAATTCTCATAGGTGCATATAACATTAAGTTAATGTTTAGGTAGGATATGTTTTCTCATAATTCAATTTCATTCTCTTTCAAAATTTTATTTTTGGATCCTATTCATTTAATTTTCTTTATATAATTTTTTTGTCTTTTTGAGACAGGGTCTCACTATGCAGTTGAGGCTGGCCTAGAGCTCACGTTTGTATCCCAGGCTTGTCTCGAACTCGCACCAATCCTCCTGCCTCAGCCTCCTGAGTTCTGGGATTACAGGCGTGAGCCACCACTCCCGGCTTTATATAATTTTTAATCACTTCTTAAATACTCCTCAAATGTCCCTTTCATATTTTCATTAGAATTAAATTACACTTAAAATTTGGGAAGAATTTTTTTCTTACCAATTAATATTTGTCCATTTAGGAAAATAAAATTTCTTTTTAGGTTTCAAATAATACTTTATCTCTCACAATACACTGTAATAATTTCTTTACTTTTCCTCTTAAAATGAAATCTCAGACTTTCCCATAGGACTGTAGTGTTTATACAATTATTTATAGAGACATAAATGATGTTTCATATTGTTGCATGTTTTATCAAAGTACATTTTCACTTTTTGTTATTTATACCAATAGTAGTTTCACCTTTCACAGTTTCTCAGCAGATAAAAATAGGTCACAATGTAAGAATTTTCTATCTCTATGATAATAAGTACAACATTCCAGAATTCTTTTTTCGTTACTGTACATCGATCTAGAGTATTTAACACATTTAAAATGTGATATGTAGCTTACTGAAATGCTCTTGATATCTACTAAAATCCGTTTGTGCTTATAGTTAGATTACTATTTTAGGAGATTTTTAAAATATTTTTTTCATTTATTTGTTTGGCACAGGATCTCTCTATACAGCTGGGACTCCAAGTGATCCTCCTGTCTCAGCCTCCCCAGCACTGGGATTACAGGTGTGCGCCACCATATCCACTTTTTGTGGCTGGCTCGCCTCACCCACAGTGGGGCTGGAATAACACGTGGTACTAGGGATTGAACCCAGGTTCTTCCACTTGCCAGGCAGGAGCTTATACTGCCCAGCTATCTCCCCAGTCCCTATAAGAGATATTGTCATGTTAAAGTAGTAGCAGTATATGTCTAGATTCTATTTTTCTTTTTTAGAATTTTGAGTGATCTTTGAATTTAGCAATGTAATACTTCACCGTCTATTTGCAATAATAATGTTTTTCTCTAAATATACTCAAATGTTAAAGAAAAATGAAAAGTCTTGGTAATAGATAAATTGCATGCTTTAAAAGTGTTTTTTTTTTAATGCACAGCATTTGTTTTGGTATAACTTGATTTGCTTTTACTTAGTGTCAGTTTCTGTTTTTGAAACAGGGTCCTGCTTGTATGTGAGGGTGACCTCCAATTAACTATGTAGCTGAGGCTGAAGTCAAACTTGCAGCTATCTTCCTGGCTCAGCCACCTGAGTCCAGGGACAGAGGTTCGATCCCAGCACCACATGCCACACCAGCCCGGTCCCCAGGGTGGGCTGAGCTGACCAGAGTACAGGCATAGTTGCACACACCTGTAATCCCAGAGCTGGGGATACTAAAAGCAGGAGGATCACTATGAGTTTGAGCTGCATCGTGAGACCCTGTAACAACCAAATATATTTTAAAAAGTATGGAGATGACAGATTTCTTTGGAGATTTGCATGCGTATGTTTGTGCATATGTTGTACTGAGTCTTATCTGAGGGCCTGCACATGGCTTTATACGCCCAGGCTCATCAGGTGTCACTAAGTGACCAAGTTTCCCAGGCTGGGCTCAAACTTGTGATGTGTTAGTCTCGGCTTCCACAAGTACTGGGCTTGCACACTTGTACACCCTCCAGGTTTGAGATAACTTTTTAATATAAAAGAAGAAGTCTTACTCCTTCTTTGCATGATCCACGATCCTGGCTTTTCCAAACTTCTGGGGTTTCCACTGAACAGGCTTCTCACACAAGTTGTTGTTATAATCAAAACTTTTATTTCTTCTCATGGTAACTTTGTTAATCTCTACTTGGCTAGAAATAATCCATTTATTGAAAATGTATAAGTGTGCTAGCATGTAATTCTTGTAATACTATTTTAAAAATTATCTACATATCTTTTTAAATTCCCTTTTTGAATTTTCACATTTTTTATGTTTGATTTTTTTTTTTTCATTTTTGCTAAATAAAAGTTGACTGAATGTTTTCTTGCATTATTTTCATCTTTCCATTTCTCAGGCATTTAGTGGTACAGGTACTGCCTTTAATTTATCAGCTTGGCTTTTTTACTTTCTCTTTTTCTTGATGTCCCTTAACATGTTGTTCCATTCTTAGCTCATTTATTTCCATTATCTTCTATTATTAATATCAAAAATTAATAATAATAATACATTACATTTGAGTATAATTTTCCCCAGCCTATATATTTTGATATGTTCCAGTTTTCCTTATAGGGTTTATTTTCCTTATACATTGGTATGAATTTGGATTTGTGTTTAAAATTTCTGACTTATTGATATTTCATGTGTATTTAGCTAAAATCTTAGAATGACTTTATAATTTGTTGCATAGCACCTAGTAAAATGTCTACTTTGGGAAAACCTAAAAATAGGATTTTTATAAATAACCACTTGTAAAGATTTCTGAAAAAAATATACATTCTTTATAGAGGGCAATATGTAAGAAGCGATGTTAGCAATGACATTATTAGAGTTACGGGAATTCTTGTTTTGAGGCTATTTAGTATTTCAAGTTTGTTATGCAGTCTTTAAAACAAAAACATACTCCTTTTAAGCTCTCTTTTTAATTACATTTACTTAATAAATATTTATACTCAGACGTGGACATGTGCTCTTCAGAATGATAGGTACTGATGACATGTGACTTTTTAAGTTTGAATTAATTAAAATTAATTTATAGTAAATTAATTAAATTGAATTAATTAAAATTAATTATGATTAAACATACAGTTCATCTGTCACTTTACTTATAATGCATGTGCTAGTAGCCCCCTGCAGCTAGTAGCTGCCATGTTGGACTATCCCTTATCATCAAAAATTTTTCAGAAGAGCACTGATCTAAACTCTTACATATTTCATTGTGGATTATGTCTTTGGTTAGAGCAGTGCTGTCATATTTATTCTTTATGATGACATTGAGTGCTGGTTTTCTTTTGTCTGATATATATTGTCTGATATATCTTTTGTCTGATATATATATATATATACATATATATATATATATATATATATATATATATATATACATCCTGTTATTTGAATATGTTTATATAGTTTTTCTACTTGTTTTTTTTTCCTGTAAATGATGTGTGAATCAATGGGCTAAATATTTTTAAATTAATTTAGGAAATTAGTGTTTATTTTACCCTAATATGTTTGATATTTTCTCTTCTTGATTTAGACTTTAAAAACATTTTCTTATTGTTTTTATTGGTTTTCATATTTTAATTCCTGCGTAGAATATTGGTTAAGTCCATAAGCTCAAACATATGCCTGCTTGAGCATAGATCCCATTTCACTATCTTAATTAACGATCAGCGGCTCTTAATTTCTTTGTGCCTATGGGTCCTTATTTATAAAATTTAATATGAAATTAGCATGGAAATACTACTCATTATGCAGAGTTATTGAGTGGGTTATAGGAATAAATTTTTGAATATTTCACTACATACTGGTTTCTCATATCTATTAGTTATTTCCTGATATGTTTTACCTCTAGGAAAACTGAATGAATTTTTATTAAATATTTACTATAAAGTTAAGGAATAGTGCAGCCTATAAATCACTTGTTGTCAGTTACATAAATAAATTCTATATAAGATAGGTCATTAGGCTTCTTTTTTCACCCTTTTATTTTGTATACATATTTCATAGAATTTCATACATATTTCCTTTGGAATTATCTGAGCTCATAGACTATATTTTTTAATACAGATCATTTTTAGAAACCAAAATTTTCAGCCCAAAACAGTAAAATGTAAGGATCAATCAATATGCCAAAAAATGTGAATATAGACGTGCAATTTCCTCTGTGTATTCACATTGTTTCAACTATATGGTTTTCTATGTTTAGGTCATGTCCATTAGGCCATTCCATTATGGGTGTGTCCCTCGCTCTATGCTTTCCTTGGAAGATACAATGCATCTCTTTTCTTTGTTTGATTTAACTGTATTATTGTATATAGTTTAAATTACTGCACATAGCTAGATGACTCCTCAGTCTGGCTAACCATTTCTGGACTCTTTTTTTTTAATTATGGCTGGCTCAGCCTGCCCTGGGTGTGGGGCCAGCACAGCATGTGGTGCTGGGGATCAAACCATGGTCCCCATGGTTGCCTAAGCTTTCCTAAGCAGATGCTTTAGACTGCTGAGCCATCTCACTGGCCCTGGAGTCTTTCCCTCTCTCTAGTACAATAACCCCTGCTTTAATAGGATATTTGCACAGATATGTTATTCATAAGACGTACATTTCTTCATCTGTAATAATGCAATTGAATTCAATAATCTCAGAGGTTTATTGTAGGCATAAAAGTTGATTATCTATAGCTGCCATTGCTTTATTATTCTACCATCAGTGTTGTTTAAAATTCTTTTCAACTCCTCCCCTGAATTCATTATTAATTTCTCATTATTTCTCTGGAAACAGACCATTATTTCTTTAACAGATTGGAATATTCTTGAAAAAAAACAGTTTTTTTTTTTCTAAAAAACAACCATTATCTGTAGTGTTCTAAATTAACTCTGCTGCAATCAGGGTCTCTAGCATCCAGAGAGAACAGTTAGTACCCTTGTTCTCAACATTTGGCAGCTCCCCGAATGACCTGATTTTTTTCTTATCCATGCTTGTACTCAATTGTCCAACCCATAAGATAACTCAGCTTTGGGTGCTCCTCAGAAAGTAGGTCATGGGCATCGATACCAGTGCAACAAGAGATCAGCAAATGAATGGTGTCTATTGTCTATTCCTACATTTCTGTTTTCTCTACCTTTTAGAGATTTTCACTAGTGCCTAACCACCTCTTACTACTTCACCTCTTTCTTGGTTCATATTCGCTTTACTTGGAGATCTCAAACTATCTCCTCCTCAGAGTATTAGAACAATAAAGATGGCATACATAACATTAGAATGAATAGCAACTATCTCTGGGGTGCAAGGTGTCACCCTAATCAAATAATTACCTTAACTCTGAGCTCCAGTTTACTTGTTTAATCAAACGGATTCTCATATTCTCTGTGTCTCTGTCTCTGTCTCACGCTCTCTCTTTATCTGTGTGCATGTGCGTGTGTGTGTCTCTCTCTGCATACCTCCCTCCTCATTTTCATTTCTAAGTATAACATGAAGTCACAAGTCTATATAATTAAACTGTTATTGCTATGTACTATTACATAGCAGTAGTTATTACTGTAACTACTGGTACTTCCACTGCTGTTATTACTACTGTTCATGGTATTATTACTGGAACAGTAAGAGATACAAACTGGCGCTTCTTTTATTTTTTATTTTTTGGCTTTTTGAGACTGGGTCTCACTATGCAGTTCAGGCTTGCCTTGAGCTCACTTTTGTAGCCCAGGCTGGTCTCGAACTCTCACTGATCCTCCTGCCTCAGCCTCCCAAGTGCTGGCATTACAGGCGTGCACTACCACGCCCGGCGAAACTTGTGGCTCTTTATAGGATGGAATGGGGAAAACCCTTTCTATATATTATCTCATTTAAGTTTTGCTATTATTCCCTGGTTAATATTAGTCATCCTTACTTGATAGAGGAGGAAAAAGAATCTGAGGGAGAATGAGTAAATATCTTAATGTGAACACTATGGAGCTACGGTTTTTGCACTTCTGTCTCATTGACCTCAGAGATCCACTATCTAAACAGGGTCTCCAGATGGAAAATTCTTGGGCATGGTCTAATAAACTGTTTTTCTGAAGTGCTGGCAAATGTTGATAATAAAGGTTAATCTTCTTTCTGCCAAACACTACATACAATCTTAGAATCTTTCCCTAGAAAGGGTCAAGGCAGCCAGTCGTGGAAAAGCCATCAGATTTGACATGGGAGCCATAACATATTTGTGAGCCCTCTAGTACATGACACCAAATGCTGTCACTTCCCTGTTTCCCATTCCACCGTTCTCTGACAGTGAGACAACAGGGGCTGAATTCTAAATCAATCCATTTGAGAGTTGCAATAATATGGAACTAGAGTTTGAGGTACTTTCCCCCATATATTCCTAAACTTTCTCTTCTCACTGTTACATATACCTGAACAGGAAGTGTGTGATTATGAGGTCAGCAGTAACTAATATATTTGTATATATTCTCCACTGATATATTTAAAACACAGGAATATCCATCTTTGCCCAAACCATTGGCTGTACCATCTCTGCTCAGTGAACTCTGATCTTATTTAAAGAATGAGATTTGCAATACTTAGTAGCCAAAAAGTTTCAAGGTCATGAAGTTTACATATATGAACATCACTAGGAAATTCAAGTTCATTGTAGTTGATTCAGTGAAGCAATGACAAACTGAAAGCACACATCCATGTGTTTGCACTTTTAGATGTATATTCATTTATTTTAAGTGTCGGTAAAAAATGTGTCAATGCAAAAAGAGATTTCTTCCTGTTCCTGTAAAACATTGCCAAAAAGGAAAGATCAATTATTCTCAAGACACAGTTGAGTCTTCCTCCCACATCCTAAATGCTAATGTTTATGTGAGCTACACATCTGTACAATGCAGCAATTGTTTTGTCTTTCCCAAGCTAATAGAGATGCTAGAAACATCTGGTAGCTGATAGTTAATTCATTTTTTCATTGCACCTTTTCATGGAAGCAAGGAATGCAATTCAATATATCCCTGGAGAGAGTCTTGCATTTATGATAGGTGTGTATTTCTTAACAAGTCATTGTTTGACACCACTGCTTCTCCTAAGTCCAGCTGGAAGTACATTAATTTGGCAAAAAAAAAAAAAAGAGTGCAAAAGAAAAGTGAAATTTGAAAGAAAGTTGGGTTGTCAGGTGGTTGTTCTGTAAAGCATCCAGTTCATTCCTATAATATTTATTCTATGTATTTTGTGCAATTTCCTGCTACCACCTTTTACAAGTCTGTCACTATCATCACTTCCTGTATTTTAAGTTATTTAGCTATAGAGTAAATTAGTGGCACCTGAAATCCTAAAATGAGGTTTCTGTCCAGTGCAGAACTAGGAATTAATTCAGCAGATGGTTGATTTTTGGGCCCCACAAACCCATCCCAGAATCTCAGCTCCTCATATCCCATCTGAGACATGGAAAAAGTAAGGACTTAGGATGTCATTATATATTACATTTTCTGGGCATGTTTTAGGGAAACATTTTAATCACTAAAGATGTTTTTAGTTCCTTATGATCTCATTGAGATTATCTCTATGTTCCCTAGCAATTATGATTAGCTAAGGTTATTTTTACTTAAAACCTCTCAGGGCTTAAAGTGGGAGATAAGGAGGCTGTATTCTTGGTGGAGGACCCAGTTTCTACCTTGATGTGACATCGTGAATCTTCATTGGCCTGCCCTTGGGCCAGGGCATAGCAGCCACAGCTAGCTAAGGCTGAAGGAACTTACAGCTTAGGGAGAGGCAAGAGCTAGCCCAAATAATTATCATTAGCAGGTAGAGTGAACGCAAGACAACTTTGATGACTAAGACTATAGCATCTGCCCTTCTAGATCAGTCACGTCTTTGTTTGGAAAATTGGCTTGCTAAATCACTATAGAACTTTTTATTGTAAAAGTCTCAGTGGTGTTCCACATTCTCACTTATCTCAAACTTCTGGGATTCCCAGGCTTTCTGACAATTCATCCAGGAAGGGAGGGAGGGTGCAAGGGGAGGGGGGATGGGGAGAAAGAGAGAGACAGAGAGAGAGACTCTGCTGTTAATAGAAACAATTGACTAGTCTTCTTTTAATGTTGATTATTTAGCAAAGCATAATATTTGCCTACTGGCTCAGTGTTTTCCTCATTTCATTTTGGCAAGAGAAGCTTAGAATGTGGGCTATTTCAAATTTGTTCTTCAAAATAAAACTAAATATGAAATTGTGGAATACAATGCAGCAGAATGCAGCTCCCTTCATCTGTTTTTCTGCATTCATCCAGTGACAAATTGGTGATAACATTCCCATTGGACTCATGAAGTCACTGGAGCAAATTGAAGCTTAATAGTTTGACCAAGGTCAATACTAATGAACAAAGAGGCTGTGCCTCCACATGAAATTACTCATCTAGTCCTCAGCACATTAAATTAGTTTGAGTCCCTCAAAGTTTCTGTCCTAAAGTGGCTAATCCAGATCAGACCCTGATGGAGGCGGGATGGTGGTTTTGAGCACTGAAGACCTTAGTGTCCAGGTATCACTATGCTGTCAAAGCTTTCTCCTCCTAAATTCCGGAAGGATCTTGCTCTGTTCCTGCCTTTCCAGGAGGAGATAGGCTCTCACTTCTCCTTGCTTAGTGACTATAAAGAAATGTGTTTTCAGGGGCTATTCACTTGCAAACAGTATTGGTAATTGCTGTTTGTGCTGCCCCCAGCCAGTCTACTTGCTTCTATGTTCAGGGGTGGTCTCCTATGTCTCAAGAATGTCAGGAATGTAAGAATTGCAGAAGTCTGGGCCTCTGATTTCAAGGCAATTTCACCTTAACGCTCTTCACCTTCCTTTGTCACTAAGATAAGAACTATAGTAATAGGTTAATCTCTTTAGGAAAACTTCTTGTGAGAGATTGCATATGACATCGGTCGAAGCACTACAGAAAGGTATTCACATTCATCTGCCATTCTGCCCAAAATGATTGTCTTTGTCTTAGAAACTTATGCAAGAAGTTTTGGAATGAACCACTAATAAGTGTTATATTTCCTTCCACAACAGGAGAGAGATTTCTTTCCCCAAGTATAGGCTTCTATTCATCTTTTCTTTAAGTCCCAAGAGTGGCATTTAATCTTTGAGAACATTATACTTTGCACATGGTAAAAATTGCTAAAAACCTTTGGGGACATTTACCAGGAAATCGGTGCATTTCTTTTTCTTTCTTCCTTAGCTTCATAGAAGTAACAATGATCTTACCACTGTTTTCTGTGATCTAAGACTCATGATAACAATATCAACTTTAAGGAGTTCACCAAATCCTACGCAGATTATTTTTGCACACATGAATGTGACCATATTGGCATGTGAGAAATTATAACTCCCTACTTGCCAGCTGTCATATGTGCCAAGATCACGTCTCCTGAAATGAAAGAATGAATTCCAAAAACAAAGGAGGTTAAGGGTAGGAAATGTTTATTGAGGAAAAGAAATAGCTCCTGAGAGCCAGGAGGGATCTCAGAAGTGGGTTGCCACTGAAGCCATTTGTCAGTGGTGATTTATACAGCAAACTCAAAGTGTGGGTACAATGTATGTCGAACTGCCACCAACCTATAGGATTATAATAGCTGCTTAGCTAATATTGGTCCTGTAGAGAAGCAGGTCAAGTAGTAAGGATACATGGAAGAAACAAAGACATTCTGGCAAAGGGATGGGTTCAGAGGTACTACTTACCCACCTGGGTAACTGATGTCTATCTGGCCTTTTACTGGACCAGGTGATACAATTACAGAACAATTATAAATTATTGCCTATTCCTTGCAGTGAGGGGACATATAGGAGTGGTTATTGTATCTTTATTTTGAGGCCTGGACTTCAGATGTGCCTCCAGCCACAGTTTTGATGTCTTTATTTTCTGCTGACATTCTTAAGAATCCAGTTACTCTCCGACTACATATTAATTTATTTGTAAGTTAGCTGCCTATAATAATATTGCTCACCAGTGGGGATCCATCTAATGAAGAGGTACCAAATCGCCTAGAGATTTATTTGCTTAAATCTTTTAAAACATTATTTATTTATTTATTTATGTAGGACCGGGGTTTGAACTGATAACCTTGCACTTGCCAGGCAGACGCCAGTGCCACGGAGCTATCTCCCCAGCCCCTGCTTAAATCTTAAATAAGATTTAGTTTGCTCACTCCTAGTCCCAGAGTTTCTTATTTAGTGCTTCAGGATGAGCTACAAAAATTTGTCTAATTAGTTTCCACGTGATACTGATTCAGCTGGTCCCTATGTTGTTACAGATGATGGGGACCCACATGGGCTTCCAAGTCATTATGCATGGGAACCAGCAATTGTGTGTGTTACAAAATGCTAAGGAAAATGCAGCAAAGTTTAATGAAGTTTAATTAGGCAATATACTCAAAGAGAGTGGGTTCACACCGGCAGAAAAGAAAATGACAGGGATGTTGAGTAGGTTGGGCTTCAAGAGTTTAAAATACCCTTCTGGGTCTAGGGCACTGCCCAGTGGATCTTCCAGCACATGATTGACAGGATGCTGGGCCACATCTATCTATTGGACATTTTCTTTACCATAATTCATGGTTATATTTGGATGCATGAAATGCAGTCCATATGCATGAATTTTTGGTGAACTCCAAGTGAAGGAAGGTTATTATAGGTCATGCCAAAAGCTCTGACACAGATGTATCTTATCCCTGTCTCTTGGTAGTAGGAAAGAATTTGAGGAATTGACCCTGGGACAATGCCCAGGTTCAGGTGAATACAGGGGAGTGCCCCATCAGCCTCAGTTATATTATCTGTATTATCAAAGTACAGGTTTTGAGAACCCCCAGAAAAGGGAATAAGAAGTAACAAATGCTTGAATACCAACATCTGAAATTACTATTCTTTGTGCCAGTGTAGCCACTAACGTATGGATTTGGTATGTTGGTAATTTTGGAGTAACACATGCTACTGCGAAAAAGTTCTATCATTATCAACTTGTTAGGATGCCTGAAAAATGAGCCAGCATTATATCTCTAAAATAAGATTGTAGCATCTTAAGAGACATTGAAGGACCATTATTTTTGGTCCAAAGATTTGTCTCAGAACTGTTGCGCTACGAAAAAAATGAATATAAAAATCAACCAGGAAGGTCTTAGTATGATATTTAGTTAAACAGCTCTTGAAGAATGTGTTCCTTTTTTCCTTTATCACATGGCTTAAAAGGTTAGTTAAACAAGGACAAGCCTTGATATGTCTAGACTGAGCTAATGAGTAGCTGAATATAAGTGCAGTGTAATCCCTATGACCATATGATATAATATGGAAAGCAATCAACAGTTTCAAAACCTGACATCACCCAGCCTATTGTTTTCATTTGACTTAACTAATAGTTCCTACATGCCTTGAAGGGAAAACTTTACTAATTAAGAAAGGTGGGAGAAACCACCTGGCAAAGAGGCACAGCTCTAATTATATATGCAAGCCCAGTCACAAACTTCAGTTACAGCATGTGAATATGGGTGAGAAAATGTGGGGTAAGAAGCCAGTGCTGGGCAAAGATTCCAGATGAGCCTCCTGCCAGGCAACCTAGTGACAAATTCCAACAGTGTCATGGTGCATTGTGAGAGGAAAACGCAAATTATAGTAGATCATTCGCTGCAAATGAGGTTAGTGATCATCCTTTCCTCATCTAAGTGACCTGTCATGATGGGTTGATGTATACATATGTAATGTGATCAAGAACACTGTGAATAGCTGTACACAAATGATAAGTCACTGAGAGAGACAAGTTAGGGAAAACACACCTTTCAAAATAGCATTCAAAAATGAAATAGGAATGAATCTCCCAAGGAAATAAAAGGACTGCACATTTAAAATTACAGTACCCTGCAACAAGAGATTGAAGAGGGTATCAGAAAATGAAAACGCACTGCCTGTTTATGGGCAGGAAGAACCAACTTTGGGAAAATGTGCTCCAAAAGTGCTACACAGATTTAATGCAATCTAAATCAAAATACTATCAGAATACTTCACAAAACTCGAGATAATATTCTTAAATTCATTTTGAACCATAAGAGACCCAGAATAGCTAAAAAATTCTGAGTGAGAAAGGCAAGGCTGAAAGCATTACAATCCCTGACTCAAAATTATATTATAAAGCTATTGTGATAAAATTATCACTGTACTGGCAGAAAAAAAAAAAAAACAGACTTGAGGATTAGTGAAACAGACTAGAAGTTGCAGAAGCAAGTACAAACACACTCAGACACCTTATCTTCAACAAATGAATGGACCAAACATGTTTACTGGAAGAAACCTTATTCTTACTGGAAGGTAAACAGCCTCTTTAAAAGATGGTGCTGGAAAAACTGGTTTTCCACATACTGAAGGTTAAAATGTCTACCTAATAGAGTGATGTCTATCACCATAAATTAAATTAAAGTTAAAATGGGTAAAAGATCTAAATATCAAAGAAAAAACACTAAATCTACTGGAAAACAAAGTACGTAAACATCTTGAAGAAATGAAGGTAGGCAGATAGTTGATTAATAAAATGAAAACTACACAGGAAATAGTTCAAAGAATCAACAACTGGGATCTAATCTTATTACAAAGCTTTGGCACACAAAAAGAAATCACCAGCAGAGTGAAAAGACAACCCACAGTGTGAGAAAAATTTTAGCCAACTATCTCTTAGACAAAAGACATACACCTAGAAAATACAAAGAATTGAAAAAAAGTCAGATCCCCTAAATTCAAAGACCCAATCCAAAAATGGGGATCTGAGATAAATATAAACTTCTTCAATGAAGAAATACAAATAGAAAAAAAAAATCAACATTGTTGTTTGAAAGTTGCAAATTACAACATTGAAATTCTATCTTACACAAGAATGACTCATCAAGAAGTCAACCAATAAGAAATACTGGACGAGCTGTAGGGAAAAAGGAATCCATTTGTACTATTTGTGGGAGTGTACACTGTGGAAATCAGTATGAGGATTCTTCATAAAACTAGGACCTGAGTTTCTATTTGACCCAGATATTTGCCTTCTTGATATCTTCCCAAAAGAAAGCATCACATCTCTCAGCAATATATGCACACTCATGTTTTAGCAGCACAATTTATAACAGCTAAATCTTGGAAACAATCCAAATGCCCATCAATGGATGAATGAATAAAGAAAGTGTGGTACTTTTATATAATGGAGGACTGGGGAAATAGCTCAGTAGAATAAGCACTTGCCTGGCAAGCCCAAGGGCATGAGTTCCATCCCTGAATCTGTAAAAAAAAAAAAAAAAAAAAAAAAAAAAAAAAAAAAAAAAAAAAAAAAAAAAAAAAAAAAAAAAAAAAAAAAAAAAAAAAAAAAAAAAAGAGTACTATCAGCTATGAAGGAGAGTAAGTTTGAATCTTTTATAGTTAAATAGATGCAACTTACGACCATACTCATAAGTGAAATAAATCAGAGCTGGGGGTATAGTTCTGTGGCACAAGTACCTGCCTGGTAAGTGCAAGGTCCTGGTATCCATTCCTGGTATCAAAAGAATACAAAGAAGGAAGGAAGGAAGGAAAGAAAGAAAGAAAGAAAGAAAGAAAGAAAGAAAGAAAGAAAGAAAGAAAGAAAGAAAGAAAGAAATCTGACTCGCATATGTAAATGCCATATTGTTTCCCCAGTGTAAGAACATGAAAGAGTAAATAAGAACCAAAATGTACAATAAATATTGTGAAATGGATGGGAAGAAATTGTTGAAAGGAAGAAAAAACTGGGATAGGGAAAGGAGAAAAGAAAGATATATATAAATAATTATATATAATAATATATTAATATATAATTAATAATTAATATATATTAATAATTAAGATAGTTATACTACTAATTTCTATTAGTTCACTGAAATAAAAGATTTATGCCTCTATTATTTGATCAGTTTTTCACATCTATATCTTATAATCTGAGTAAATACCTTGAAGTTAATAATACACAAGGTATTAACCCTTGTTACTCTTCTACTGTTTTGAAATTTTGTGTCATTGCTTTGATTGTATTTTTCTCTTCAAAATAATTAAAACACTACATTTTTAAATATAAATGTATTCATTACAATAACAGACAAGCTGTCATTAATATGCCTAGCTCCCCCTTCATCCAACACACTTAGCTCACTATTCTGAAGTTCTAGAAACCTTCTTTTCCATTTTCAGTTACATAGTTGTGGCTGCCTCAATATCCTGAACTGACTTCAAAGTTTTGTCTACTGTCTCAGTTACTTTTCTTTCATTGTTAACAAAATATCTGACACCCAAAGCTAAAGCGAAAAGGTTTGCTTAGTTCACAGTTTGTGGGGATTTCAGTCCACAATCATAGGGCTCCAAGGAGGAGGGGTGACACGTGGCAGAGGGGAAGCAGTTCATGGCATGGAAGACAGAAAAAGCAGCAATGGAGGGAAAGAGATTTAACAGTTTCTTTCTTCCCCTTTTATAGTATAACTAGACTCATGGGTTAGGGTAATGCAAATCCAATCATTGGAGTGACCCAGCAATCATCTGCTCTTAGTTCCATCACTCTTAGTATCAGCATTCCATTATGAAGTAATCACACACTCTAGACTTAGTCACCTTCAAAGCAGAAAACCTTATGACCTCATGAAGCTTTGGGAGAATATCTAAACACAAACTATAACAGCTCACAGGGTCACTCTGACTTTGGAAAAGAGTGAAAAGTCAGATCTGGTGAATAAAGTTGAAGAGGACATATTGTCACTTTCTTTTTACAAGCATGTCTTTCCATTGTATGACTTTTTTTTAACAGCATTCACCATATTTTTGATAACATCTTCTAAAGACACTAACAAAAGACCTGTTTCATCAAGTATTAAAATGATGGAATAGGTGTGCTGAAAGTGAAGAGGAGTGTCGTTAGCCAATCAGAATTATTCAAGGTTTTTTTTTTTCCTCAACAAAGAATTGGATGAGACAAGCCAGAAACAGTGTCAAAAGTTTATTTGAAAAGTGTGGTAGTGCTGTACTGGCGGCACATACCTAGGGTCCCAGCACTTGGGAGGCTGAAAAAAGGGAATTACTGAGAGTTTGAGGCCAAGCTGCGCTACAAAGTTGCTTTAAAGTCCTGCCTGAACTGCACAGCAAAACACTATCATAAAAAATAAAATAAATAAATAGAGAGACAGATAGATAAATAAATAAATGAATAAATGAAAGTATGGGAATGAATGGGTACAGGACAAACCAGGTCTGCACAATGAATATGGGCAGACCAAAAGAAAAAGACTACATCTGAGAAATGCGGCCTGAAATTATAGGAAATCATGATAGTGGGCTCCCCATGGAGTCATCTCATTACATGGGCCACATTTCAGCAAGAGTTTGCAAGAGGGTCCACATATAGGGTCCTGAGAATTATTTAGTACAGTCCTGGGATTTTATAATTGACAGATCCTATTTATTCCCCCAGCCAGCTTTGTCATACTCTATCTCTTATATCATTTTGAGGGGATATAATTTAGGGCAAAGTGTTTTTTATTGTAAAACATTTTTAAAATGTGAATATTCACTCTACATTTTGAGCCTGCATTGTATCACTTATGAGAACTTGGTGATGACTTCATAGTCTCTAAATGCAAAAAAAGTAAACTTTTTCAAGTTAAAGTTTATTTCATTGTTTAATCCTTAAGTCCTTGATTTCCATTAAGCTATGTTATGCCTCTCCATTTTTATTTCTACTTTTGAGTTCTTACACTAGGGAGACTATATGATATTTACACCTGTAGGTCTGGTTTATTTGACTTATGAGTGTATGTTCAAGATACATCTATTTATATATGACATCTTCTAGTTTATTATTCTTTATAGCTGAGTAATATTCCATTGTATAATAAAGTGACTGCAAGCAGAAAAAATAGGAATCATGGCAGGGGCAAAGCCATGCACTTATGCACACAGGATGAATTAGATAATGGTCCTAGGGACCTCCAAAATGTGTAACAGTAAAACTATGCTTGTAATGCCTGTCATTCTATTCTGGTCTTTTAGATGTGTGCTACTTCTAATGTAATTTCAGTTACTGCTATACTCTCGAGTAAATGGTTGGCTTACAAGAAAACAAAAAAAAGTGTATTAAAGGAGATTAAGAGACTAGGAAAAATGTCATAGGTCTGATTGGCTACAATTTTGTATATACGTAGATTTCTAAATTTCTGTGTACAAATGTGTAACTGCTTTTATCACATTCTGTAAGATTTATTAGAATATCAATGATTGATAGAAAATACCAATTCCAAGTTGAGTCTAAGATGCTTGATACTCAGTACCTATGTTGTAGAATAATAGTTTCACTAGGCTTTTCTTCTGGAGAGTTGAGTAGTTTATGGAGCAAATATCAGAAAAAAAGAAGGCTTACAAGGATAGCCAATATTTTGGCCTTAGCCCTTCAAGATCGGTGAGGACTCAGGACATAAGAGAACCTGTGCTGTAGCATCCTGTAACTCAGTAGTTTCTGTTCAAGGAGATTATGTGGCTACAGAGGAAAAGGACTGAAGATATATAGTGTGCCTAAGGAGAGTCACCTAGACAGAAAACCTCTCAGGCTTTCACAGAGAGCAAACTGGTCAAGCAATGGCCATGACTCATCCAGATGGCTGACACTGACAATAGTGCTACAAAGACCTGTACATTGTTTCAAAGTATATCATGAGGGGATTTGAGGGCTGGAGAGATAGTTCAGTGGAATAATCGCTTGCCTGACAAACACAGGGTCCTGAGTTCAATCCCCAGTATTGCAAAAAGAAAAAAAAAAGAAAGCAATTCAACTGAGTGGATTTGACTGAACTTGGGAGACATAAAAGTTACATGTTTTGCTATAGAGGGCTGCTTCAACTTGCCCTTAACCAACCAGCAAAAAAGCTTAACCACAATGCATAACACGGAAAGCTAGATTAGAATGCTGAGCTATAAAAGGCTTAAATCAAAAGCTTCCAACATTGCCAGTTTTACCAATAACCCACTGCGATTATCAAGCATTGGATTATGTATACAATTACTTTCTCTTAGTTCAATGAGAGAAAGTTTTTTCATACCAATAACGATTAGAAAAATTATAACGTCTGCACCCTGTGCTCTAGTAGGGCAACAATATGCATTATATCAAATATTGGATATGTATTACTAGCATGTTTTGAAACTGTCACGTTGTTATTTCTTATTAAAAGCAATAATAAAAAATAGAAAAGATAAAAAAGAAAGTTCATTTCTGCTACTTAGCCACAAGAACTGGTACAGAATATGAGGTGAGGATAGTCGATGAACTAATTTCTCATTTCATTTATGCTTTCGCACTCAGCACCTATGTGTTGCAAAATTCAAATGGGCATTAATTAGTACAATGGGGCTTAGAGTACTGTAGGACTAACCAAATGCACTTTTTCCCCTCTTGAGTTAAAAAACTGAGGGCTAATTATACAGATTTCATGTGATGGATTCCTGCTCCTAAGAGATACTATCTCACCTGCACTGTAGCAGACACGTAAAAGTGAAAGCAAACTTTTGACTGAAAATCTAATGCTGTTCTCTTGGCATTTCCCATCTCTGCTTCTTAGTTGCTGTGCTTCTTCCTCTTCCTCTTTCTCTTCTTCCTCTTCTTCCTCCTCCTCCTCCTCATCTTCTCCTCCTTCTCCTTCTCCTCCTTCTCCTTCTCCTTCTCCTTCTTTCTCTTCCTCTTCCTCTTCCTCTTCCTAGTCGTCTTCTTCTTCTTCTTCTTCTTCTTCTTCTTCTTCTTCTTCTTCTTCTTCTTCTTCTTCTTCTTCTTCTTCTTCTTCTTCTTCT
>PVJA010005084.1:17953-80540 GCA_004027025.1 Myocastor coypus | reverse complement strand
AGGAGGAGGAGGAACAGAAGGGGGAGAAGGAGGAGGAGAAGGAGAGAAAGAGGAAGAAGAAGGAGGAGAGGAGGAGGAAGAGGAAGAGGAAGAGGAGGAGAATTTACATTAAAAAATGAAAAAAGGGAAAAGCCACCAAACTAGCCAGATAATTTGTTTATATGTATAGCTGTACTTAATATTTTTTATTCTGAATTACTTAAGGTAAGGGCAAAACTAAGATCCTTTCATGCTTGAGAGCCCAAAAGATCTTAATTTAACTTTTCTCTTATGCCCCAAAGAGAAACCACAACATTCTTCCTCCCTACCAAGTTCACATAAAGAGAAGACTAGTGGGTGAGCTTTCTGTGTCATCCTGCACTCTTTTCTACCTCCCTCCACAGGGGCTGTAAAGCTTGAATGTCACCAACAATATGCGAGCCAACAGGAGTGTCAACTAGCAACATATGTGAGTCATTTTTTTTCTGCAGAAATCTGATGTTTATAAAGTAGAAGCAAATGCTGCATACACTTTTGATAAAGACATCACATATACTTTGTCTATTTATCATGGAGTTCCTCAAGTAGAGATTCAGGCACAGTTACCTGTCCAACTCCTGGGCCAACACTGACTAGGAGAAAGACCAGTAGAGGTCACACAGCTGTGGTACATTCTTCCTTTAATCATTCATCAGACAGAACACTGAAGTTGCTTGGATTTGGCCCCTGTAGGCAGCCTCTTTGCCTTAATGAACCCCTGTTCTGTTTCCGGGATCATTTCTACCTCAACACCTTCCTAACGAAGAACCAGCAGCCCAGCGGAACAGAAACCAGAAACTAGAGCATCCTAACACTGCAGCTGACCTAAGCCTTTGGAATCTCTTCTGGTCTTTCATTACAATAATTAACTTGTTATTTTATTACCATAAGTAACTGGTGCACTTAATGTGACCTCACACCCTCAGTAATGGTGTGTATTAGGCCCTCCTGACTAACCTCTCTGCCCAAAAGAGGCTTCAAAACTAAAAAACTCTGGACAAAGTAGGAACAGTTGCAAAAATCTTAGTACTGGCTCACATTAGATGAGCCATCTCTCACTAACTTGAACCACAGTTCTCACCCTTAACCTTAAAAATACCTAAACAAGCCTGCATCAGCGATCCGTGTCCCTTTCCCACTACTAAGACCTAATATCCTGCATCTAAAATTTAAAGCAGGTGAAGTTGATTTTGGCTGAACGTCTCAGTCCATGGGCAGCTGACTCCTCCACCTGAAGGAGGGTGCTAGAAGGACTTCGCAGAGGGCAGCTTCTCACACCTTGGTGGCCAGGGACCAAAGAGAGAAGGGAGGCCCTAGGTGGGAGATGTGCCAAGTCATGCCCCTGGCCCCCTCAGGCTCACTTCCATACAGTCCACTCAGCTATGGCTTCATCAGTGGATTGCTCTGCTGATGAGCACAACACCCCCAAGATCCAGTTACCTCGCAAAAGCCTTACCTCTGCACCCAGGAGACTTCGGGAGCATTGTCTCGTCTAAACCATAACAAGCACTGTTGCCCGGGTTTCAGCCCGGGATTCTCATTCCTTTACTCTGGCGAGGTCTAACAAGCATGCTCAGAACTCCCTGCATGACTCCAGGCTGAGAGCCACTACTCAACCTAGATCATGTGCCAATACACATCGCTTTCCCTTTTATTCTTCCAACTTGAATATTTACATTTCATTCAATTCTACAGATCTCAGGAATGAGAGAATCTCTTTAGCCTCAACTGTGCTTGGCAGGATTCTGGGATCATTTACAACCACCTAACACAACTATGGCGTCTTTTCCTTTGCTTTATTCTTTTTAGTTGGGTCTTTGAGCAAGGATTCCTTAGAAGGCTGATATGTGAGAGAAGCTCTGCTTTTTTTTTTTTTTCTTTTTGAGACAGGGTCTCACTATGCACTTCAGGCTGGCCTTGAGCTCACTTTTGTAGCCCAGGCTGGTCTCAAACTCACATTGATCCTCCTGCCTCAGCCTCCCAAGTACTGAGATTACAGGCGTGCACCACCATGCCCAGCTCTTTTCATTTTTTTTTTTTTTGACTGCTTTATGGACAAGACTTAGATTCCAAGATGAAACTCTCCCTTCTTAGAAGTTTTCATCAGGAAAGGAATGGGAGTAACTGATCCTGGGGCTCCAGAATACTTAGAAAAGATCTACAGGCTTAGTGAGTTAGAATGACTGACAATCAAATTGACCTACATTGCTTTCTCAATAACAAGAGAGCCGTCAAGAAATGAAAAGAATAAAGAAAGAGATTGGGGCAAAAAAGCAATGTAATGTATCTCTATCAGAACACTAGGAAGGGGTACCTGCAGTTTATCTCTGGACAGGAACTCTGAGCCACACATTTCTATTTCAAACAAACACATCTAGGGCCAATGAGATATCTCAGCAGGTTAAAGCGACAGTTCAGGTGAGCTTCAGCAAGCGCAGGGACCATAGTTTGATCCCAAACACCACATGCCACACCAGCCCTACCCCCTGA
The DNA here is from genome assembly GCA_004027025.1 of Myocastor coypus. Lineage (NCBI taxonomy): Eukaryota > Metazoa > Chordata > Mammalia > Rodentia > Myocastoridae > Myocastor > Myocastor coypus. Next base: position 78,032 of record PVJA010005084.1, on the reverse strand, counting down.
CACACTGAGCTGGCCACAGAGCCCAGGAATAGTGGCATATGCCTATTATCCCAGTGCTGGGGAGGCTGAAAACAGGAGGATCACCTGGAGCCCAGGCTATGTAGTGAGACCCTGTAACAACCAAATGCATTAAAAATAAATAAATAGCAAATAAATACATCTAAATTGGGCACATATGCTATCAAGTATAAAATATTTCTCAAGAAAAACTTATCATTGGCATGTGTCATATTTTTACAAATCAGAAATATTGGAGAGGAAAGATCAAACTATGAAAAAGAAGCCTATTAAAGCTGGCCCCAATATTTGAGCTATCTTTATTAACCAACAGTTTGCCAAGAAGCAAGCATCTCTATTTTCTGCTGTAATTAGGTGTGTTCCAAATCCTGAGACACCACTGAAAACTTCCTGTGGCGAGGGACTTCTGAGATCTTCTGTCCACTCTCCTTATTTAAGTGATGTGTAAACTAAGGCCAGAAAACAGGAGATGTTGAGATAATGTCACAGAACTGCTTAAAATTTCTTCCAATAGGATCTGTGGGTCATAACTCCTCCAAGAGGCTGTTTTTCAAAGACAGTAGCCCTGGACAGGTGCTCTCACACATGCGCCTTCTGTGGTGAGGAGTGAGGGCGCTTCTTTGAGACAACACATCTCTAAAAAGAAGTAGAGGCAAATATTTGCCAAAAATTTGGACGAAGGCATGCAATCCAATGTATGACACAGATGTAATGTCTGGTAATATGGAGCAAGCAATAGGACTTTCTAGAATGTTCTAAAGGGGCTTTTAAGGAAAAGCAAGCACAATGCTTGAAAACAACTGCCCCCAGTTGCTCTGGGGGTGCAGGGAGGTGTCACTGTGTTCGGACTGCAGCTGTGGAGAACTGTTGTTGAATTCCATTCTCTGTGTTGCTCTAAAAGCACTTCAAAGAGTTCCAGAGAGAGCCGGGTGCTCTTTGGTAAATTGAAAACTATTTGTGACTAACCACCCATCACCGTCCCTCACCATTCACCATCAGAAAGAGGTGGGGGCCAAGGGGGGAGAAGGCCAGGCCTGTGTAAGGGGGACGCTCACATTGCCAGTTGCCCCTGTCTTTCTGGGCAACCTTAGAATAATATATGTCACTTTCTGTCCCTATCAAGGGATTTTAGAAGTTATAAGTAAAAGATGACAAAGCTACAGACACTTCTGTTTGCCATGTACCTGCTGCTCAGGAATGGTAAGCACCTGCCAAGTTAAACTACAAAGTCCGTCCCACGGCCATTCTTCCATAAATACTAACTCTACAGACACTCCTGGTCTCCATCCCCACCCACTGTGATTGCGTCAAAGCCAGGGGCATTTGCTCAGAATCATGGCTATTCAGTCTTATAGCATAAAAATATTGCCCTGATTCTTCCTGAGAATGTGTTTTTTGAAAGCAGTGGTGAAAAAGCAAAGAAAATGATGACTAGCAAAAGAAGGTACATTTTCTAATTCCGTTAGTGGAAAATACAAAAATAGGCTAGATGGGCTGGGGCAATAGCTTGGCAGTCTAAGCGCCTGCTTGGCAAGCTGAAGGATGTGGGTTCAATTCCCAGCAAAGCATGCCATACCAGCCCTGGCACCCTGGGCATGCTGTGCCAGCTCCGAAAGCAGGCACAGTGGCCCGCGCCTGTAATCCCAACACTGGGTAGGCTGAGACAGGAGAATCACCATGAGTCTGAGCTGCATAGCAAGACCCTGTATCAAATAAACAAATGAAAAATAGGCTGGACTGAACTATAAAGTTTAAGGATGATTGCTGAGATGGAGAGCCAGGAACTAATCCCCATAAAGCTTAGAGTAACAGTTCACCTGGGTGTACTCGGCAGGTAGTAGCAGAAAGATGCACAGGCTGGAGAGGAGCCCTGCAGGAGTGAGCAACAGCCTGCTTCCTAGCCTGCATGGCGCTCACATGAGTAACGACTCCGTGGTCCATTCCTGCGCAGTTTCATTTACAGGCGTACTTTTTTTCAGTACGAAGACTTGAAGGCAGGACCTCTGCACTGAGCTCTGCCCCCAGCTCTTTATTTAAATTACATTTATTCTGAGGCACGGTCTCACAAAGCCACCGAGTTGCACCGGCTGTGCTCCAGCTCGCAGCGCTGCCTCAGCCTCCCAGAGTGCGAGAGCCCCCACCAGGTGATATGCGCCACCACGCCCAGCTTTCACAATCACTTTCAAAGTCATTTCACAGTGACTGGTGAAATGGTCTGGATGGAGAGATGTGCCTCAGCGCTGAGACCTGTCTACAGCCCTACTTGATTATTGTCTCACTCAAGAAGGACACTGGAGACAAAACTTGAGGAGGAGGAACAGCGTAGCCCCTGGCTCTTTCCTATTCTCTGGCTCTTAGGGGGCAACTGATTGAACTCACTCAGCTGTTCATTTGCAGGAGGTAATTTGCCCACACGAAGTGCTTCCCAAATATTTGTTTAAAGCCTGGAAATGGTGCTTATAAGAAGATGATATAAGATTTTTAAAAATTGGAGGCTGCATTATGAGTAGAGCCCACCCACCCGGGCTCTTCTTTGGCTCTCGCAGAGACGTCGTAGATTCTTTAGGACGCAGTCCGAAACCACAGATCTGAGGAATAATCCTTTTGTTACCTACTGTTAACCTACAGGGCAGGAAAGGATTCAGAGCACTGGGATCCAGAGAGAGGAGCAGTCTTTATACGAGAACTGAGATGGGGACATCTGCTTGCCAGGTGTGAGGGGCTGCGGCTGGCAAGCACCTCGAGCCACCCTCAGGATGGGTGGAGTGCTGACGGGGGGCCGAGTGCAAATGCGCGTGAGGATGTGCCCACTCAGTTCAAGTGAGCACAGCTCCCAAAGGTCCCCAGGAGCCTTGCTAACTGCGGGAGTGCCGAGCTGGCCTGAAGCCCTGCAGGGAGAAGCTGTGTGTCATACAGAGCTTTGTGAGGCTTTCACATAACAAGTAAACAATGCCAGCCCTGTGTCCCACAGAAACCGCAGAAACAAAATAGCTGTGATGTTTCAGTAAGGCGCATCCCATGGAGGATGATCAAGGCTCTCCTTCCCTTCCCTCTCCCTCGTTGAAATGAAACTGAGAAAGATTGGAAGGATTTGTCCAGTGTTTCTCTAATTTTCTCCAAGTGAAACTGAAAGGGAAAATGTTTTGCACTGTCTTTGTCTCAGTCCATTAAAGATGCCGTTTTTTAAGATACCATAATCCACGTAATTTTCAACCAACGAAAATTTATTTTTCACAGTCCTAGACTAGAAGTCCAAGATCAAGGTCACAGCAGCCATGGTATCTGTGAGGAGGCAGTTCTTGGTTCTCTGTGTCCTCACCCAGTAGAAGAGGAAGCCAGCTGTCCAGGGTCTCTTCTCCAAGGTCACTAATCCCATTTGTGGGGGCACCAGGCTAAGGACTTTATTACCTTCAAAAGGCACCACATCCTTATAGAACCACACTGGGGGTGAGGATTTCACTGCCTGAACTGGAGCAGGACAGAAACACCAAGCCCACAGCAGCCTTTAAGCTAAAAAGCTTTCAGGCCAGTTATCCCAAGACTGAAAACCCTCGCTTCAGGCCGGACGCGTCTTGATTCTTTTCAAACTCAGAGAATGGAACAGGAACATGGGAGCACCTCAGCTGGGCTCTCCAGATCACAGCCCAGCACTTCCCTGTTCCATTAGATCCCCACCCTCGCCCCCAGCCATACTGAAATGCCAGGAGCTACAGAGCAGCTGTGCTCCTCTGGTCCCCTAGGGGCCTGGGGAGTCCAATGTGTATATGGGGGTAGGAGCGCAATACTCAGAAAATAGTGTGTGCTTGTGTATATTAAGTAGCTGTGATAATAGGAAGAGTAATGATGGTGGCATTTGTTAGCAGCCGAGGATCCGCTAGGCTTCCCTGGGCTCTGCAGTGCACCCCTATAACACTGAGAACGGAGGTCCTCAACAAACAAAACTATGAGCAGAGGCGTTGCTAATCCTGTGCTCAGCCACTTGGTCTTTGAAGCTCTGCAAAGCTCTGCAAAGCTCTGCAAAGCTCCGCAGCTGATAAGGGCTAGATGCAGCCAGCTGAGAGCCAGAGCACCCCCATGGAGGCAGGGTGGTTCTCATCATCCTCAAAATCGTGCTCAGCATGCCTGTGACAGTCACCTGTCCAGTCACCCACGGTGCACTGCATCCCGTGGGCATCCTGTGGAAATGGACCCAACCAAAAGTCATGAAAAGCATCTTCCTAGGGTGAGGCAGCTCTGCCGAGTGCTAGCTGTCTCTGGAGAAGCCCCTCCACTCCCCCACCATCCAAGCCCAGTTTCCAATTCCTGACAGATTAGTTGAAATTCATCTTGAGAGCATCACCCCCACCCCACTAGCATTCCTCACGCTTCCTCCTCCTAGGCATCCAGGATGGTACCCACCGCTCCTGCTGCCAACCCGGTGTCCACTGAGCAGGTGCTGATGAGTGCAGATCCAGCAATTGTCCACCCCTTCAACTAAGGATGCTGTCGCATTCTGACAATGGCTGACATTCCCAAGTAACTTTTATTCCTGTGGAGCTGTATCTACCTCATCAAACGTGAACGGAATTATTTAAGATACTTATTGAGAAATTTGTCTGAAAATGACAACAATAAATCAATTGTATGTTAACGTAAATAATATTTTTTTCTCTTTTTAAAGTTTTTACTCTGCTGATACTTTTTAGGTTTACACAAGGTTGACGGTCATCATAGGGAAGTTATATCTTTTCATGAAACATGGTGCTTCTTCTTCGTTTGCCCCCAGTCCCCTCCCCTCCCTTCGATCCTTCTTCCTCTCTTCATTTAAAAAGGCTTTGCTCCCATTTCCCTTCTGTTCTTCTTTCCGTGTCCCTCCCTCCCTCCCTCATCCTCCTCACTTTCTTCCCACTTCCGTTTCCCAGTATCCATTACACACTTTTGCTCTCTCACATGGGAAGAATCATGTGATACTGGAGCACACATGTCTGATTTGTTTCACCTAAGAGTATGGTCTCCAGGTGCAGTCACTTAGCTAGGTAGTACTCTGTTGTATTAACAAAGACACCTCTACACCTGTTCATTGGTTGATGGGCACTGGGGCTGTTTCCAAGGTTTGGCTATTGCAAATAGTGCTTCTGTAAACACAGGTATGTATATACTGTTGTGGCAGGATGCTTTTAATTCTTTTGGGAAAACACCAAAAAGAAAATAGCTGGATCAATTGAAATCTCTTTTTCTACTTTCTTGAGGAATCTCCACACTGATGTCCACAGAGGCTGCACCAGTCGTCATTCCCAACAGCAGTGGAGAAAAAGATTCCTTTTCCCCACCGCCCTGCCACTATTTGTTATTGCTTGTTTTCCTGATAACAGCCATTCTTTTTAAAGTGAGACAAACTCTGAGCATTGTTTTAATTTGCATCTCTCGAATGACCAGGGATGGTGAAAATGTTTTCGTATGTTTATTTGCTGTTTCTATTTCTTCTTTTGAGAAGTGTCTATTCACTTCAGATGCTCAGTTTTGGACTGAGTCTTTAAACATGGGGGTGGGGTCTGGCCTCCTTGAGTTCTTTATATATTCCAGACACTAGTCCCTTGTCTGAGGTACAGCTGGCAGAAATTTCTTCCCACATCGTGGGCTGTCTCTTCACTCAGCCAGTGGTTTCTTCTGCTGTGCAGTGGTTTCCAATAAGAGGAGATCCCCGTTGTTGATTCTCTGATAGTTCTTGTGCAATCAGGGTTCTGTTCATGAAGTCTCCGCCTACACCAATATCATCAAGCGTCCTACTCGTTGTGTCCTCCAGCACCTTTAGTGCGCCTCCTCTAATCTCTAGATATATAGCATTTTTAATTTTTTAAACAAAATGATGTACTAAAACAAAATAAATAGCTGACAAACCAGGAATGTTTTACATCTGGGAAAAAAAAAAAAATCTTCCTCTCACTTAATAGAAGAAAGTTGAATTCTATCATCTACTGCCTCATTGTCTGCTGAAATTAGTTGCTTCGATTGAAATATATAAAGAAAACATAACACTCGGAGAAGTATACAAAATAGAAAAAGAATATTTGTTTTAAGTATTTTCAGATTATTATGGATTTTTTGACATTGCCACAATACTGGACAGGGCTGACTTAATATCACACAACAACTCTTTACCAGAACAAATGAAGGCTGTCATCATTCAACTTTTCAGATTCTGTTACATTAAAGTCTCTTAGTCTATCTTGTACTTTGAATGCAAAGTGTACTCATGCATAGTTTTAAAACGCCAAGCCATTATCATTTGGAAAATACTGGCTTATTGAATTATTAGATGTTCTAAACACATAGGAGAAAATTCCAGTATACAGTCATCATAAAACAGCAAAAAAAAAAAAAAATGATATCTTAGTACTACAGTGATGCCTCAGTTCACCAGTGTTCCTGTCTGCAAACAATTTGGCTCATAAACAAGAGTGTTCAGCAAAATTTTGCTTCTGTTTGCAAAGTCTACATTGGATCATGAACACAACTATCACTCTCTTTCCTACACAAACACAAACGTAGTCGACTTCCCCCAAATCTTAAAACAAATTAAGTTCCCAAAGAAAGATACTGTGGCACTGTATTTTAAAAATAACAATTTTGACCTTGGAGAGTTCCAAGGGTCTCTGGACCACAGTCTGAGAATTGCTGACTTGATTGATCACATAAACCAATAGCTGCGGATGTGGGATGTACAGTACTGTCCTCGCTCCCGGGGGAACGGTAGACCATGTCGCCTTGCTGCTCCTTCTTCCAGACCCTATAGTAAGTGTGGGTTGGGGTAGAAGCTGCTGACAGCCACAGACTGTGACCTAGTCATTCCTGCCTGCTCTTTACGCTGGAGAAATGTTCCCTGGAAGTACCACGTTCCACTGAATATTTAACAACCAATTCTCCAGGAAGAGGGCATTTCTTTCAGCATTTTCCCATTTTGGGGGTGTAATAACTCCTACCATGGCTGACTATAAGCTACCAATAGGACAACACTAAATGAGTTGGTGGGACAAGACGTACCCGATGTGTTCCCACTGCCACAGCTCCTGTACTCTACTGAGAAGGAAACATAGGCCCACCCCTCACAGGGAACAGTGTCCAAGAATATACAGCTGTTTTGTCTTACCTTCTCTGGCCAGCTCTCTGGCAAGAGATCATTTACACTCTTGCAAAACTCAAAACACATTCATCCCTCCCCAGCACTACAGTTTGAGGCTTAGTGTCAAGGCTTCTTGCAAGTCTTCTAGATCAAGCCCAGTTATGGATGGCACTTCTGAAACGCAGTTGTGAGGAACAGCTGCCAGAGCACAGAGTTCCTGCACACTTGAATATCTACACAGTAAAGGAGAAAAGGATGATTTGCCATATATCCACATACACCAGTGAAATCCAGCTAGGATAACCTAACAGACACTCTGCTCAAAAAGTGTGAAAATACAAGCTGTGTAACAATCCCTGGTCCACAGCAGTGTTGAAAGCCAACCAAGCATGTCACAGCTCCTTGATTAGGGCCCAGGACTGCTTCTGGGAATGATTTTCTTTTGATCCCTACTCTCTGGGCTCTTGATTACTACTCAAAGTCATCTTCTCTCACAAGAAATGGATCATTTATCATATCTTCCCCTCAAGTCAATAATAATAGCAATCTCCTAGTGAGTCATGCTTATAAGTGGTATATGAGTACATAGCTAGATAAATAGATACATACGTACATACATATATAGATAGATAACATATTTACCTGACAGATAACTTTAATGTTTTTTCTTATGTGAGGACAGCTGTACACAGCGCTCTGCTGTACTGCCTTAATTATATATACTAAAAAATGTTTTAATTTGTTTGGAAAGAGTCATTATATTTCAACATCATGAGCTCCAAGAGTACTTTTCTAAAAGCTCAGCTCAGGACCACAGGCAAACAAATGATTCTATACCACCACTTTATGTCAAGTTCTTAGACCTTTCCCTAGCTGGGCATTTAGTCCAAGCTGTTCAAGCTTTAGGTGGTTTTTGTTCTACAAAATTCAAAGAGAAACAGATGAGAATATGGTGAGAGTGGGGAAGGGCCTTTATCTGAAGGAAGAGTAAAGATAACGCCCTAATTTGGAGATATTACAGTTGGAGTCAAAGAAGACCTCAGAAGAGAACAATATATCTAACAGCTGATATCTGTTTGCTTTCACCTCAGGTTTTGGCCCCTCAAGATATTCAAGTTCTTCCATTTCTGTGCCAAACCAAACTCTCATAAATGCAGGCTCCCGAGCCAGGCATGGTGGCACACACCTGTAATCCCAGCACTCAGAAGGCTGAGGCAGGAGGATCAGTGAGAGTTCGAAACCAGCCTGCACTCAAGGCCAGCCTGAACTGCATAGCAAGACCCTGTCTCAAAAAGACAAATAAATAAATAAATAAATAAATAAATAAATAAATAAATAAATAAATTCAGGCTCCCATGCTGCAGCCAGGGGTTCACCAGCATCATTTCACTCTCCACTCCTCTTTTCTCTACAGCACCTGTTCATCCATTCCCATAACTCAGCCTGTACTGGAAGACATAGTCAAGAACCCTTGTTGATAATGAAGTGGACAGCCACTCTAGCCAGATATGTTGTCCCTGGAGACAGCCTCATTTGTCTCTCTCTACCTCCGTGCAGTGCCACCCTGCTCAGGCAGATGCTCTCAGGCACTTTCGTTCTGCTCACTGAGAAGGCTGCCTAAGGCTGAGTGCTGTATACTTAGCGTGCTGGCCGCCAAGAGCTCTGACTGCCCTGATAAGTGAGCTCCCCAATGACCACACTGGATCAGGAGGTCCGCAGAGCGGCAGCTGACCTGCTCTAAGTAGTGATCATCACGTCCAACTGGTTCCAGGCATTTTCTGGGCACTCGGTACACTTTAATTAAATGAATGAATAAAACACTGGGAAAAAATGGAGAATAACTGCCCAAGGTCACATATGCTGGGAAATATGTCAATCTACTGGTAAACTCCCACTCATCAGCAAACAGGAAAAGATACTGAGAGGCTATTTAATGAGTTAATAGCTTTGCCCTTCGCTCATTATTGCACCAACATAGTCATAAAAAGAGAGTCCAGTTGTTTGTTATTTGAAAACATGCACTCATGTGCACACACACACACACATACCACTGGCATGGACAGACCTATGTGAAGTTTCTGAATAGCACCTCACCATGCGACCAGAATCTCCAAAGCTCTGGCAGGAGAGGCATTGAAAGGAATAGAAAGGATCTGTTTTCAGGGTCAGTTAGAACTTTTAGTATGAAGACACCAACCCACAGGTCATAGTTTACAATCTCTTCCAATCAGTGAGGCATATGTCCTTTGTTTGCCAATATGAAGGGGCTTCCTCTGCTTGGAAAGAAGATCTCTCTCTCTCTCTCTCTCTCTCTCTCTCTCTCTCTCTCTCTCTCTCTCTCTCTCTCTCTCTCTCTCTCTGTCTTCAATGCCCTCATTTTAAGATAAATACAAATAAATAGAAGCAAGCAGGACAAGAAAGGAAAATTCACTATCTGCACCAGGTCCCAGCCAGGGTTTCCAAATACTCTTTGGAGTATGGATGTAGGACATACATGATTCTAATTTGTAGCTGCCCTTCAGCATTCACTTTCTGAAGTCTCCAGAAAACAGATTCAAGGCTTCTTAGGGTTTTCTTGAGTTTCTATCTTAATTTTGTCAAAGAGAGAGAGAGAGAGAGAGAGAGAGAGAGAGAGAGAGAGAGAGAGAGAGAGAGAGAGAACAAATGAAACTGTCTGGTTTCTTTTCTACAAAAAAAAACTTTCACTTTCTGTCTCCAGAATTTTTAGCCAGAGCTGTAGGAGGAACCCTTCTATCTATTTTTTCCTTTGAGTCAATCGATATATATGGTCACTTGAAGCCTTGAATTAAAATCATCATATAAGATCATCCAAGCCATCAGCACTTTGGGAAGCTGTGATAAGCTACTTTTTACAGTGTCAATAATTTAAAGGGGAAAAGTGTTTTCCTCAACGATCCCATAGCTTCAGAATCATAAATGGAATTATACCATGTTTCAAACTGACAGCCCATAGGCTAGCACTAGAGAACAGGGAGAACTGTCACCCATGTCCAGAGTCATTCATTGTTTTATTAAGCAACATGGACTTGCACATCACCAAAGGATATCTATTCTCAGTTCCATTTGCCATAGACTTCATTATACCTAAATTGAGATAAAACCAAAATACAGGAAGAAGTAGGAGAGGAGAAAAAAAAGAAGAGACGTGCAAGAATTCTGGGGTGGTGGGGTGCCTCTGCAAATTCAAAGGCAAGAATAAGCAGCTAGACTTGAAAGATGATTAAATCACTGAAGCTAAGAACTGGGAAATCATTGGAAATCCGGGAAACAATTTTTCTCTCACTTTAGGTTTTTTTTTTTTTTTTTTTTTTTTTTCTGTTAGTCTCCTGTGTTTTCGCTGTCTTTCTTCTTCCCACCTCTTGCTATATCTCATGACAACATGGGGCTCAGTCTGTTTCAAGCATCCGCAGTGTCCTGGTCCCACAAACACAGGAGCAGGACACCAAGGGACCAAGCATGAGGATGACTCAAACAGACTGAAGCAGCCTGGCTGCTGGACTGGGAAGATTTCTCAGAATGTATCTACTAGGTAAGTACTTTTAAGCTAGTGTGGCTATGGAAACAGTAAATATGCATTAGTCCAAAACTGAGTATATCTTACACATGTCTAGACCATAGCAATTAGAAATGTATGCACTACAAATTAAAAAACTTTGTTGTGATGGTATAAATAACTGGCATTTGACATACTAAACTAAAGGCATTTAAGGGGAACATCCCAGAACCAACTTTAATGGTTTTTAAATATTTATTTATTTATTTATTTATTTGGAACAAGGTCTTGCTATGCAGTTCAGGTCCTTGTGTTTGCCAGGCTGGGGCTTAGACCACGAAGCTATACCCCCAACACCCCAGAACTAACCTTAGGAGGACATGAAGTGTTTATATGGTAAAATGTGAGGAATCCCCAGGAGTGGGAAACATTGTTCTGGACAATCAAAAAGGACAAGAGGGATGTTATAGTTAAGACAGGACCATAACGAGGAGGGAATGTTTAGAGTCTCAAAAATATTTTTACATTTTTTTCTAGAAAACTGTATGATATTCTGTGTCCAAAAAGTTCACAACCTGGGGATTTATCCCAACTCATATTTCTCCAAGAACAATAACTTGTGGTAGAAGATACTTATTTTAATATTATTTAGGATAGTGTGATATCATAAACATTCTAAGTTCCCAATAATAAGCAAGCTGATATGCAAATTATGGCATATCCACTTAGAAGATTATACAGCCATTGAAAATGATAATTATAAAAATTAGGTAGTAATTTGGAGAAATGCACATGAAAAATGCTAAAGCCCAAAGAAACAAGTTACTAAATTATATGAATATCATAATTAAGCCATGTTAAAATATGTTTTTATGAAGCAAAGCAAATAAGCAATTCTTATAATTTAAAATGTTTACAAAGTAGTCTTTGCACGATGCTACTATGGCATTTATAATTGCTTTTTAAATTGACAAGCAGCAAGCTCTGGTGGTTTCTTGTCTTCAGCATTCAGTCTTCACCTAGAAAGTGTCTTTCGCTCAACGATACGACTCGCAGAACAAGCTGAAGTTCCAGCTTCCCAGGAAAACCAGGAGAAGTCCAGCCTCCCCACCAGCACAGCCTCCTCAGCTCTTTCACTGTCTTTACATCCATGGTGCCAAAAAGGAACCTGGACCATTCAGAGACCCACATGGATTCCTGGAAGCTCCAAACCAGCCAAGAAAAAAGCCAGACACCTCCAGCAGCAGCAAGTTTAGTCTTACCAATTTTATTTATTTTCTCTCCATACCCAGAGAGGTCAGCTGATCAACTAAGGGGATGACCAACACATTGCCTGGTTGGTGGTATGGCCTTCAAGCAGGCAAAAGAAATGTCACATCTTTTGTCCCAAAGCTGCAGAGCAAGCTCTGCCAGGGGCGTTTGCATCCTTGTAATTAACACAAAGGCCTCCCTCTGTCTTAAAAACACAGGCCTCCATACCAGGGAAGATGCACCAGTTTCCTGCATAACACAAAAACTCCTTTCCCCATCCCACCCCCAACCCATTTCTGGGTTTCATTAAGGCCCACGGGTGCCTCCGACTTATTTATTTAGGAAACACTGTTATTGTCTTAATGTAAACAGAACTCAAGATCAGTTGACAGTTGGAATGGCCCAGCAGAAAGGTTTTCAAAGGCGCCTCCTTGGAAAGGGGTCTCTCCATTCAGCCGCTGGTTCCTGTATCATACTGCCAGCACTGTTCGCAAAATAAACAAATGTTTGTTTTACAACATGGCAAAGGGGGCTTCCATTCATCGCCCGCCAGATATGAAAACAAACTTTCACATATAAGGGCTTTTGATACACATGACTTACTTGGATGACAAGGGGCTCGCTGGGGAGTGCTTAAAGCTTATTAATATTGCACAAAAGACTTTTGTTTATCATTTCGCCGGACTGCCTGGGAATCACAAGACTCAAGCCGCCACCCGGCTAGTGTCCTAGCATTTCAGCAGCCATAACGTGTGGAGATTGCGAAAGCGCTGCTGATGCGGAGCCAAAAACAAACGCTGCCCAGAGCCAGGTGAAAGAGCTAATCGGCCGCCTCTGGGAACTGGACTAGGAGCGCAAGAGAGAAGGGGCAAGAGCTCCCCCTACAGGTGCCAGGACACGCTTCCAACTTCCTGCGTGCAGGGCAGCCTCCACCTTTTAGAAACCAGGGAAGCCGCTGCCTTCTTGGGGCTCTTCCTTTCCGGTTCAAAACCCCAGGACCTCCAGCAACCCTGGGGCTTTTCTCTTTGAAGCTGTCTACCTCTGCCTGAGGAGTCTTAGGAGGCGTTAGCATTGTGCAAGCTCATGTCACTCACATACATTTCGAGGCTCTGTGGAGGAAAGCGAGGAAATCAGACACAGTCTATGTCCTTTAGACTTGTCCTGGCCAGTACGGTGGCCAGCAGCTACTGGTGGCGTTGGCGACTTAAAATATACCTAGCCCAAAGGGAGCTGTGCTGTAAAAGAACATAGAGTAACCTGTTGATTTTATTTTACCTTAAACGCGGTTGAAATAATACTTGAGATATATTGGGTTAAATTAAGTATTAAAGTCAATTTCACCAGGCTTTTGCGTTGTTAAAATATAGCTACTAGAAAATATAAACGTACGCATATATTGCACACATATCCTATTTCTATTGGATAGAACTAATCTAGCCATTTGGTATATAGAAACTTAAGGCTTGTAAAAATAATAATAAAATTTGAGTCTATAGTATCAATGATTAATGCCAGGCAAGTCGATTTTTTTAAGTACACTAATTCCGTTCATACTTGACCTCTTGAAAAGAAGCTTTATATATATATATATATATATATATGTATATATATATATATATATATATATATATTCTCTGCCATTTTCAGTTTGTTTTGTGTAGTCTAAACAAAGTGGCAATAACTTCTTCAGTTTAAGTTCAGCTTTCACATGTTGAGAAAAAGTTTCAAAAGTAAGAACATAGAGCTATTTCTCTCCACAAGATCTTTCCATCTTCTGGTCACATTCTTCATGTGCATAAATATATTCTAAGAAAAAGGAATTCCTTCCACCAGAGCAGCCTTACAAAATGTGTTCAGATCAGCAGACATCAGATATTTGCTTATTGCCTTCCATAGCTAACCTAATCAATCCTCTTAGTGAGCAATCTTCGAGATGTGTGGGATAAGGGAGATTACATGGGAATCCGCAGCCAAAACAAGTTTATCTCTCCAATATCATCGTAGCATTTAGGCAAATGGCTGAAAGCTCACTAGTGGAAGGAAACGTTATCACCCGTACCACTGCTTCTCCTCCTCTTCCTCCTCTTCTCCTCTTTTCCTCCTCTTCCTCCTCTTCCTCCTCCTCCTCCTTTCCTTCTCTTCTTCCTCCTATTCATTCCTTCTCCCTTTCCTCTTCCTCTCTTCCTTTCATCTCTGGGGAATTAAATCCAAGGTCTTCCATCTAACATACATTCCTAGCCCCTTTATTAAAAAAAAAAAAATGTTAATGTATTGTTACAGGGTTTACAGGGTCTCACTACGTAGATCGGACCTGTAGTGACTCTCCTATTGTCAGCCTCCCAAGCACTGGGATTACAGGCACATGTCACCACACCTGGTCTCAATCACAGTCTCAGCACATTCCAGGGAGGGGCAGGGCTGGCACAGTAAGCCAGGGATGGAAACCAGGCCTCTAGGCTCTCTGCCTAATCAGACACTTTAGTCCGCTAAATTATCTGGCATAGCCCGTCTTTTATTCTATATTCTGAGACAAGTTCTCACTAAGTTACTAGGTATCCCAGGTTGGGGACAAACTTGTGTTCCTGTTGCCTCAGTTCCCGAGAGTGCTCGGGTTAAACGCCAGGGCCATCAACCCCGACATTAATACTTTTTCACTGATTAGGTAAGAACGTTAGCCCACATTCACTAAATACCTTTCATTTCCCTGCTTTTTTTAGAAAGTATCCCATTAATTCTTCACAGTATCCTATAATCTTGTAAAGAAACTGATTTAGCATTAATTTTCCAAAAGTCTGAAAACATGTGACTGCGACTTATGTGTCCACATGAACTGCTTAGGTATCCTCTGTGGGAATAAGGGGAAAAATTGGTCAGACAGGAAATAAACTTGCTCAGAAAGGAACACTATATAAGCAACTGATTTGGACTAATAAGTCTACCCTATACTCTTGGATCTTAGAACTTCATGACTTCTTGCCTGCAACTCCTTATTGATTTCAAGGGTCAGGCAATGCTGATAGTTGATAAAGGATGTACAATAATGCAAAAATGGCTAAGACTGCCATCGTAATTTCTGAATTAGACCTAAATAGTACCAGCACCTTTCTTTAATAAACAGGCTCAGATGAGGCTCATGATCACCAAACTCACCGGAAGTAGAAAACCAGCAAAGAATATTTACCTTTCCCAGGTATGTCACTTCAGGTTCTGCTTACTTGGGCCCCCAAAACATCCCTTATTATCACTGAAATATTAATGACTTCAGTGAAGAGACAGAAAATAATGATCATAAGAATCTCGCTGAAATCATTCTTTAAAATTTATCCATGAACTTTTAGCCCAGTAGGCAAAAAAGCTCACAGACAAATATTCAAATATGAAAGCTCCTACAACATAGAGAGGTAGTGAGCAGGGGGAGTAGCCCAGGCCCTCAGAGCCTCTTCCAGCACAGAGTGTAAGCCAAAGGTAGATGATACTAGCCAGGCAAATTGCAGCTACCATCTTTGCTACTATAGATAAAATTGCTAAGGAAACAAGGATTTTTGTTATAAGTTGGGACAAAAATGGCCTCCTGCTGAACAGCTACATAGAGAAAAATCTAGAGAGGGACCCAAGACCCACATCATCCTCCCCACAGACAGAAATGATGGAAAGCAAGGCCGCAACACGACCACATGTGGATCTGGGCTACAGCGTTTGGAGCTCACTTGAGGGGAACAGCATATTCACTGAAGATGCTTTCTGGTATGAGTTTCCATCTGACCTTATTATTCTGGCATCGCTGCCAGCACCTTATAATCCCAGCATTGTATTCACAAGCAACTCCTCTGCTCATTAGCAGAAGTTGAATCCAACTTTGCTCCTGTAGGAGCTTGTGAATCAGCAGGGATTAGCAGACAGTGTTTCCAGCAGCTAGCTGCAAAGACACAGGGGTACTACTCATCGGGGAGTGCACTGGTATCAGTTAGAAATTACATTTGACTGCTAGAAGCCATGTCTGGAAATAACAGTAGTGAAATAGTCTGCTTCCTCCTCCTGTGAAGAAGTCCCAGAGTGGGGCTGTCCTGAGTTGGATGGCAACAACTTAGCGCCAGGCATCTTCTGTACCATGTCACCTTTACAAACTTGTTTCCACCTTCAGCGTTACCCAATGTTCTGAGATGGCTGTTGGCAGAGAGATCCAGCTGTCACATCCATATCTAGACACAGAACAGGAAAAGCAGAAAGAACAGAAGTGAGTACATGTCATCTATTGACTCTTCCTAAAGAACTTTCCAGAAAGTTTCATTCACCGATTCCTTCATATGTAGTTTACTAATTTCTAGCTACAGAGGAAGCTGAACATATTGGAAAAAAAACAGTTTTACAAACAAATAAGAGGAGAAAAGTGAATACCAGGCTAGTAACTACCTGATACTAGTTTGCTTCAGAAGCACATAAAGATATCTCAAAGGAGAGTTTCACCCAGTGTAGAATGTTTATTTCCACCTTTGTAACCTCATTAACAATAAGTGTCATAATCCACTGCACCACAGAATACATTCGACAATTCTGCCTTGTGTGGATCCAGAGATTTGGGTTCTTAAGATTCTTTAACTACTTGAGGTAACTCACAAAAATTCCCCACTACAAAGGACATCACGCCTGGGTTACAATACTGTCAACGTCTACAACAGTTAGCACTGTATCTATGAACCCGATAAAGAGAAAAGTTAAAGCCCATTATGCAGATTCAGCTGCTTTGCTGCACTGACTACCCCGCCCGTTGAGGGGGAAAAAGGAGAAGAGAAAAAGTGCTACACAAACTCCCAGGCACAAATACAAAAGATGGCATGGGCAAGTACAGTATCGAGATCGCATCAACCTGGATTTTCACAATTATCTCAATAAGTGTCATAAAAATAGCTGTTTGGTTACAGCGGGGCAGAGTGGTAATAAAGCGCCACACACACAGTGATAGCCACGCTGACAGCAGTGATGATGCTAGCAGTAATTTTTACCATTATTACTACAGCGATGTGAGGATTGTGATGATAATGATGATGGTAAGAGGGCTGACGAGTTGCTTTAACTCTTCGCTGTGAATACAGTGCCGCGGAGTTATTTCTTAGATACGCTAAGCTCTTTATATGGAAGAGTTGTGTCTTACTCATCACTGAATTTACCTCTGTCTAGAACAAAACTTTTCTCACACTTGACCAGACACTCAGTTACTGTTTTTTTGTTTTTGAGACACAGCCTTATTATGTAGCCCAGGCTGGCCTTGAACTCATGGTGATCTTCCTGTCTCAGACCCCCAAGTGTTAGGATTATAGGCATGTGCCACCGTATCCAGCATAATTAATGTGTATTAAAGATGACTGTGATCACCAAGGTATTATCGGTTAATCTCCTTTGTTGGAAGAACGAAGTCATAGAATATCTGCTCTTTCTTCTTTTGATAATTTGCAAAACCCTATCCTCTCAATTTAAGCACAATCACTTAAACCAGAGTCAGGTATACCCCAGTAAGAACGACAAAGCCAGGCTCTGAAGTTGCCCTCAATTCATTGTCACTAAGTCTCTGCCATGGCTTGCAACTCAGCTGCTCAAGGTAGAGTCTTATAAATCTATCCCTCTGTAAAGCTGTGACCGTGATTAGAGTAAATTAATTCTTTAAGTTAAACTCACAAATGGAAGATAATCAAAACTCAAGAATTCCCATAGCCCTAGTGTTAAAAATGATCATATCCTTAAGAGATTCTGACCTGAGATTCATAATACCAACTCCTAATCTATCTCATTGAATCATCTACTATTTGAAATGTGAGAAAATCTTGATATAAATCTTGATATATAAATCTGAGCCAGCAGACCATGTACAAGACTTCAGAAGATAAACAGGGGGGAGCCATTTAGGTTTTTTAAAACATGGGATCTTGGAGAGCTTCAGTCATCAAACCAACCCAGCAAAAGCCTCACACAGCATTCCATCCTCCTTTTCATGTTTTGGCTGGTGGCCCATGTGAATGACCCTTTGAGGAAAAGAAAAATCAAAGTGGGAGCAGCCTGATGAGTTTCTCCAGCCTTGATGCCATCCTTGAAAGCAACCCCCAGCACAAGGTGTTCTCTGTTATTCTCTAGTTCTAAGAAGCTGTGTCTTATATTCGGAGATGCAAGGAGGACAACGATGACGATAAGGTTGAGGAACCATAATGGGCCATAACAATGAGCATTCTAGAATATTACTTGAACCATTCTCATGTTATAAGTGCATTTTCCATTAACTAATAGGCTTCTCCATAGTGTTATTAATTCCATCAATTGCTTCATTTCACTGATGAGGAAACTGAGATTAGAGAGTTCACTGACCTTAACCATTGCTCTAAAGCTGAGAGACAGAGTTTGACCCCAGATATGTATCTTACTCAATCCTCTGTATATTAGGCCATTTTGCTTCTCAGGAAGCCACAGTGAAGCTAAGGTAGGAGTTTATGCTGAGCCAGCAGACCATGTACAAGACTTCAGAAGATAAACAGGGGGGTGCCATTTAGGTTTTTTTAAAACATGGGATCTTGGAGGGCCAGCCAAAGATCTCAGTGGATTAAAGAACCTGCAAGCAGCTGCAGGGGTCTACGGTTCAATCCCCGGGCCTGCTGTGCCAACCCCACCCAATGGGCAAGCAACTGAGATGGCAATTAAGACTGGGCATGGTGGTGCATGCCTGCAACCCTAGGGCTTGGGAGTCTGTAAGCAGGGGGATCACTATGAGTTGAATCTAGTAGTGAGACTCTGAACACCCTATAGACCCTCCCCCCCAAAAAAAATATATGGGGTCTTGCTATGTTGTGCAGGGTGGCCATAAACTATTAGGCTTCAGTGATACTCCTATTTCAACCTCCCCACTATCTGTGATTATGGACACATGCCATGATGCCCAACTTCCACTGTTATCATTAAAACAGATGAAATCCTGCAAATATAAGTTAAATTGGAGATTTCACTCTAAAAATTTTTTATATCTACATTCAAGAATATCGTAACTTGGGGAGTTTCCATAAAAGAAATACTGAAATAGTAACAATAACAACTGACAGTATAGAGTTTCTTTCTTTCTTTTACCACCTGTGGACCTCATGGGGTATGGGGCAGATGGTAAATTTGGGGGAAAGCGAGTCTATTTTGAATGCTTATTTATAAGGCTACATTCATGCTATCCACCAAACACCATCTGCTGGGCTATTTCTTCCATGAAACTAGAGCATTTTGTTCCATAGCAAATAAAAGTGCGACCAGAATTCTATCAGCATGCTGTACTTGGAAGAGCACCGACACTTTTCAAAACCAGCTTTAATCCTCCTCCAAGCCCAATGCAAAGAAGGCTCCCTTAAGAACAGTAACCCAGTCAACACATTCATTCATTCATTCGCAAACTCACTTTGAAAGAAAGCTGGCCCGCGTGGGCCAGCCAAATGTGGAAAGTTAATTTTACAACGTGAACTGTTTTCACCCCGGGCCAAGAGACAAGCACAGGCACCATATGACCTGGGTCTGATTTAGTAGCACCTCGGGACTCAGAAACATGAGGGTATTTCAGCAAAGAACCCCCACCTACACTACTCCCTCCTCCCTGTCTACTAAAGCTTGTAAAGAATGTCTTTCATGTTTCCATCATTTGCTGCATAACGTGCTCTTGGTGCCTGTCCTTGAATTCTCGGCTCATTGCCCCTGAATCAAGGGAAGTCAAGTTGAATCTTTCAAAATGGGAGCAGACAGTGACTCACAATATCAGCATCAGGACAAGAAAGTCTGCCTCCACCTACTTTGTAAAGCTGCCAAGACCTGTTTGTTATTCTGCAGTTTACAGAGAAGGACCTGAGACACAAAATCTTGAGATTTATTTTCAACTCTGCCCTTGCAACCCTGTGTACATTTGGGTAAATTGTTTAATCTCTCTGGCCCCTAGTTGCCTTGCCTATAAAACAGGGAGGGGGCATTACAATAAATGGGAACAGAGCCCAGAATAGTAATGCAAATTAAAAATGTGTATCCACAAAAGAAGTGTAATGGTCATAGGTGAGCAAGAAAGAGATGGCCCAGGGACAAGATCCCCTCAAATGAAGTTTCGCTTCTTTGTAAATACCATACATAGGGCTGGGGAGATAGCTCAGCATAAAAAGCACCTGTCAGGCAAGTTCAAGGTCCAGAGTTAGATCCCTGCTATCAAAAAATAAAAATAAAAGGTATCATACATAAGCAGCCAGGCATGCGGCCACATGCCTATAATTCTGCCACTCAGGAGGCTGAGGCAGGAGGAAGATCATTGTCAATTCAAGGTCAGCATGGACTACA
Organism: Myocastor coypus; assembly: GCA_004027025.1. Lineage (NCBI taxonomy): Eukaryota > Metazoa > Chordata > Mammalia > Rodentia > Myocastoridae > Myocastor > Myocastor coypus. Next base: position 57,819 of record PVJA010005084.1, on the reverse strand, counting down.
GAGCAAGATTCTGTCTCAGAAAGCATGTATATTTATCAGCAGTACCTAAGCTACAAGGAAAACCCCAGAAATCAGAGTGGGCACAATTTTAGTGCATGTTGCTCAGTTCTCAATTTTCCCAGTAGGATGAGACGCAGGCTCAGTAAAACAGGAGTCATTGTGGACTTGGATTCACTCTTTTACTTCCTGTAAGACTTCAGCCTATTATTTTCTTCATTTAATCCCTCGTTGCCACACTTCTAAAATGGAATGATTGTACCATGATGTTACATTTGCAGTAGCTCTCAAAACCAGGTGCTACATTTGCTAGAATTTTTCCAGGTGGCTGGCATCTCATTTGGAGGTATGAAATAGAGCAGGTTAGAAGTATTTATCATAGAAATAAATGAACACTAAAGATATAGGCACCCCGCTGCAACCCCTCCAGAGCTGTTGTTACACAGAACCAGCATGCAGCACTACCTCTCTGCTTTATTCAAAGGATTAAATGAGGTAATAGGGCTGGGGAGCTAGCTCCGAAGAACAAGCGATGCCTGATAAAAGCAGGGTCCTAAATCCAATCCCCAGTACCACAAAAATTATAATAATAATAATAATAATAATAACAATAAGAAGAAAGAAAGAAAGGAAGGAAGGAAGGAAGGAAGAAAGAAAGAAAGAAAGAAAGAAAGAAAGAAAGAAAGAAAGAAAGAAAGAAAGGGAGATGCTTGAAAAGCATTTAGCAAAAATTTTGGTGCTGGACAAGAACTAGGAGTTGCTATTATGTTAGTGACTCAGGACACCCCCTGTCTCCTCCATGTCTCGGTACTCACACCATCCTTCTCTTAACCCAGACTTGACGGCTTTTGCTAGAGACTCAGAGAGAGCACCTCTGGTAAAGCTTGTCTTCCCAGCTCTCCCTGCATGTTTATGTCCTCTCATTCAGTAGACAGGAATTGACAACTACTGGGGAGGCAGTCTGATGAGTACAGACTTGACTGGATGAAACCTGGCTTGGGTCTGAGAGGCTCATGGACTCTTTGGGGGAACAGGATACAACTGAGGCTGAAGAACATCTTACATCAACAATAGGGAAATTGGAGGCAAAGATGCTCTCAACTTTCACAAACTTTCCTATTTCCTGGGATTCCCAAGGTCTTTGAAGTAAGAAACTTTCAGTTGAGAAGAGCAACCACCTTCTCTAAAATGACATCATTATTAGAACTCCAGGGCACTCAATTAGCTCTCCCACATCGCCTGCCCGAATGGCGGTACCCAGTGACTGGCAACCTACTTTCCACTGGCTAGGATGGGTTGCGCGTATGCCGCCTGGAAACCAGAAATGTGTAACATCAAGTCTGGCCCTTCGCCAAATTTCTACAGGGCATTAGTAACAAACTGGTGAAGCTCATTAAAAAAAAAGAGAGAGAAACCTATAACCATTAAAAGTCCATTAAGCAGCCTGTCATTTTGTAGAGCTAAATAGCCCACAGTAATCAAAAGCATATGAACCCCAGCTGGGATACCCAGTGAATTGTTTCGATTTAGGGGAGAATTCATCAAGAAAGATTGTTCTTGGGATTGGGTTGATTTTTCTCTTTCAGTTCCTGGCCTCGTGTTCTATTATAATTAAAGTGATTGATGCACCTCCCAGACAGAGGTGAGCAGTGACCACCAGAGCCAAAACATCTGCTCCTTCCAAGCAAACAGCTAATACAGAACTTCAGTCAAAAGGCACGTAACTTGAGGTAACTCCTCCACTGTCAATTAGGTATGGCACCATCAACTCTTTGCTGTCGGCTGGGTTACCCCAGGGTTATCTGAGACGTTTCTCCTCTCGATTGTAGAGAGACTTTCATCTCTATCCAGATTATGGCCAAGAAACAAACAAAGAACTAAGTTTGAAGCCAAGTGTGGGTGGTTCCTAAAATAGGAGAGAGTAGGTACAGGCCTTAGTGAACGAGATGTCTGCCCGGCCCTGGATAGATGCTCATGCATTTCAGAAACACACATTCAGTCTTTCCAAGGGACTAGAATCCTCCCACCTTATTTCGTCACTATTGCAACCGTGCTGTGGCTACCCTTGCCTTCCTCCTGCTCGTTAGTGCCTCCATGGATGCACGGCCTCCTGCTGAGGGAAGAGGTAAAACCCCAACAGGTCTTTTACGATGGCGCCTTAGCAGCTCCGGCCGCATCACAGGAAGACTGAGAAAAGAGGAAAACTAACAGATTCAGCAGAAGTGTATGAGGTAACTAGAAATTCTCCTCCACGCTCATCAACTCCACCCTGCCACTGAATAAGAACAAAATGTTGAAAGAAACGAAAGGAGTAAAATGTTCACAGTCGACATAAAGACTTCGGAGACCAATCGCACGCTCTCTGTAGATATTTTTGCTATGGCTTATTTTAACTTTTCGAAACAAGTGAATAGTCTGATTTTAAAAAGTCATGATAATAGACCCAACACTCCCCCACGCAAATCTCCAAATTCCTCTCGTGATTTTGGTGAATTTCTTATTTATGTTGATTCTTCGAGGGCCTTGAACTGTTAAATTTCGGCTTGTGTCCTCTTCCCTTCACTGACCGTATGTACCTCAAGGGCAGGGACATCTTGCTCCCTGCCTCTTCTGTAGCAACTCCTTGGAATCCTTGGAAGTGGAGTCCCTCACTAAATATTGATGGAGTGATCTTTCAGGGTTGCCAGGCTCAGCATTCCAATCTCTCAGAAGCTGCCTGTACTAAATTCACTGAGCGCTTAATGAGCTCCTGCGCTGTCCACATAAACTCATTTGCTTTGGGAATGAAAACAAATCGATGCCCCCTTTATGCACTGAATTTACTTAAGCAGCCATTGCAGATGATACATGCATGTGGTGGAGGCGAGCGTAAGTACTCGTGCACCTGGCAGAGATGCTCTGGCCTCTTCCCATTCTCACCACTGAAATTCTGCCCACCTTGCCAGGAGTACCAGTCCCTCTCTTTCCTCTAAAGAACCTTCACCAAGGACCCAGTTTTTCCCAGGGAATCTCTAAATCTGAATTCTTAAATTTTTATGAAATTAGTCGAAGATCTCCTTTAAAGTAAAGCAGTTAACGAATTCCTTGACTATGTAAAAAGACTCCTTGCCTACCAGGTAGACACTTCAGTGGTGCTGCTGTAGTGCCTCTGTTTACGACAGCAAGAACGTATAAATGACATAAAAATGTGAACAAGAAGATCATCCGGATGGGTGGTGCCAAATTGACTGAGCTGAGAGTGAGCTGGGTAATGATGGCTCCTGAATTAATGAGAGGATGTCCGCCCCCATCACCCCATCCAGGGAGCACCTACAGCTCAGGAACCTGGGGTGATGTGGCCTGCATCTGGACAGAGGGAGTCTCTGGGCCTCATATTCTCTCTTCCTTGGATGTCCAATTGTGAAGGAAAAATAAACATAAAAGACCATAAATCCTCCTGCAAAAATAAAGGTGCCTTTTTAATGTCCAGTAGCTAATGGCTTAAGTTGAATTCCAGATCCTTGTAAAGAACTCATTAGACTCCTTCCACTTCTTCGCTGTCCTGACCCCCAAACCTTTCTGAGGCAGAATACCTAGGCTTTTTCTTTGCCAATGAACTTATAGAAGGGATCTTTACGCTGGTATGCATGGCATGAGAAGAATTATTTTCAAATCATTTTGGACCCTGTTCTTCCTCCCCAAGATATTTTCTCCCAAAGCTATAGTTATCTGTAAAGAAAGATATTTTTCCAATTCAGCTTTCACCTTTTGTGCAGCCTGCCAGCTTCATGTGACTTATGACACTCTGGAAGCCCTGCTGTCAGAGACACTGAGGCCGCTTTATTCTGTCACAGGCACAGGCTGTGCACGGCATCATCACCCTTCCTGGGGCACGTACTTGGGGTCCTTCACTCTGCACGGGACGCCCCTGCTTGCCGCAGTGAGAAAAGTGCTGCAGCGGGGTTTTCCTATTCTTTAACTGCCCTTCACAGATGAAGAGTGCAGAAGGGCCATAAGGAAGATAAGTTCCAGACTCTTCCTTCTCACTGAACTTCCCTACAAAGTTGCTCCAGTGGCCTGAAGGCAATGTGCAAAGGAAACTACAGACACCAGCACTTGGACTCAAAAGCACAGGGAGGCTAGGCAAGGGTCCCCCAGAAACAGGAAAGGAGACACAAGGGGCATTAACAGGGTGGCAACAGTGTCCACTATGCCGTGCTGCTCACCCTTCAGCAGTTGTTCACAGCATTGTGTTCCCTTTGAAATATTTCCACCTGATTTTGTGAAAGAGAATAAGCCTGTTCTCGCTGTTCTATAAACATTCCTTCCTGCTTTGTCCTCATGTTCTTACCAGCTCTTCTCGGCTCTGTTTTATTTTTATCATTTAATAGTTCATCTACTTTTGCAGCTTTAACTACTATGCCTAAAATCACTCCATTTCAATTTGCAACTCTGATGAAATGAGTTCTTGGATGTCCACCTGGTGCTCCGAAATCCACATGCTCCCCAGACTGAATTCTGTTTTGTTTTGTTTTTCTGTGACTTTCTCTCTTCTTTCTGACTTCTCAGAACAAATTCTTGAGCTATAACCCAAGGAAACCATGTCCACTCAAGCCTTTTCTTTGTCACCGTGTCCAGCTAGTCCTGCCTTCCTTCTCATCGTTCATTTCCTTTCCACTTTCTTTGCCTCCACCTTAGTTCAGATCTTGAGTGACCGTTGGGTTAAGTTTCACGTCAACATCGGACCTAGACTCCTTGCCTTACCTACTAGAGGTCATCCAAGACCTTACTATTGGGCTGCGAGTGTCAGTGTGTCCTTTCTGGACCTACACATGTAGAAGCAAGTGTACCTTCTCCATGCTCTCTCTTTTCTGCGGCGGTGCCCCTGGAAGCCCAGTGTTGAGATGGTTGAATGACAGTATGGACCTGTGTCACGATGTGGAGGATGAACTGCTGTCATTTTGAAGAAAAGCCTCACCCATACCAATCTCTCCATGCTAAAATAGGACATGGTATGGAAAGGATCTGGAAACAGCTTCCTGGGTTTTTTTGTTTTGTTTTGTTTTGTTTTGTTTACGGGACCAGGGTTCAAACTCACGACCTTGCACTTGCCAGGCAGGCAGTTGTGCCTCGGAGCTATCTCCCCAGCCCCTCTGTTGTTTTATTTTGCTTTGAATATCATATACCTGGTGCTGTCCTGACCCAAACAGTGTTTTTTCATTCTCTCAAAACCAAGTGTAGGTTATTCAGTTTGGCACCCAAGTGTCTTTCAAATTGATCTTCATTTCCTGGACTTTTCTTGTATTTATTTCCCTACAAGTACCACCTGCCCTATGACATGATGCCTGGGTCACTGGGCCTTTATAATTCTTGTCCCTTGCTTGTCCCATCATCCATGCACACATAGTTCCCCTCCACGTTCAACATGTCCAAAATCTGCACTCCTTTCAAGATCTACAGTAGGGGTGCATGAACTATGACCCACAGGCAAAATCTGGCCCACCACCTGTTTTTTTGTAAACAAAAATTTTATTGGAAAACAACCGGAATCACAGAGTTGGGGAACAGCAACTGAGACCAGCTGCCCCACAACCCCTAAAACCAATTATCTGATCCTTTATAGAAAAAGCTTTCAGATCTCCTGGAGTGTCATCTCTCCTCCCAGATCCTCCAGCTTCCCCCCAGGAGCTGCTCAGAAGGGATTCTCTCTCCATCCACGTCCCCACAGCGCCTCACTGGTCTCTTCCAGGTCACCAAGCTACCTCTGTGACCCACCATCTTCCCTAATTCCCTGTATGTACCAGGAATGGCAAGGCACGTTGCTTATCTTCTTTTAAATGTGCAGAGTCCATCACCTCGCCTCGTAGTAATAAGTGTTCCATAAATTATAAAGGTGACAGACTGAACCCTAAAGGACTCCGGTATATTCATGAGAAAGACTCAACAAAGAAAACTTGAAGCACTACAAGGATAAAATATTTCATTGCAAACTCAGCACAACCTTTGATATAAATTAAAATTGATATTTACATGATTACTGCTTACCACTACACAATATCAAGTTTTCATAAAACATGTCCACTTTTAAATTCATACTTTTGGGGTTTTGGGGGGTTTTTTATTTAATTTTTTTTTTTGTTTAAATTTAACAATTTAAGATCACCAGAGTCATGTGTAGATCACCCGTAGAAGAAACACATGAAAGTGTCAGAATCCACTCACAGGGCTTTTGTATTTCACTTTGAAGTTAACAGTACAATTAAATCTTGTCGCATCTGAGGGAAAAAAAAAAAAAAAAAAAAAAAGGTTTCAGTGTGATTTCAAGTGCCAATATACAGGCTGTTCTCATCATCCCTACAAGCAACGGTATTAAATTTTAAAATTCTAACATATATAAACTACTCAAAGCCTTATAAAAAGTCTATTGCATGAATTGTTTCCATGTGTGAGAAGAGCCAGCCCACTCTTACCTTTATTCCCCAAACCACGAGGTTATTACCAGGCAAGGCACCTATATCTATATGTCCAGCTTTTATTAATCAAGACAAGGACGCTGGCCACCTTGGTCTGAAGAACTGAGAGAGACTTTTTGGACAACTAAGCTACTTCCCTCAGTAAAACATTTGGAAGATTGTGCTTAAAATATCGGGCCTTGAGACAAATTCCCTTCATCCAAAACCTCATTCAGTCATTTCCTGCCATACATACATTAAAGGCATGAAAGAAATAAGCCTTGCAAAAGAAGAGCCCAACCTCAGTTTCTTCCCATGAACCTTCCCTGCTATAAAAAAGGTAAGACTCAAGCTCTCAGGGACTCATCAGTTCAAGTGTGGACAACTGACACTGGCTCCCACACACTACTACTAAATTACCAGGATAAGAGAAGTGCAAAAAGTGAAAAGACATGCTTAGAGACTGGTCGAGCAGTTGGACCTTAGCAGTGCCACTCAACAGCAGTGTTTTTGTATTTTACAAAGCATCAGGTTTCCCTGGGTAGAAATTTTTTTTATGGTTCTTTGCCACAAATGCATGGGGATGGAGTAGTGCGATGGACAGAAGAATGCATAATTTGGTGCCTTCTGCATACACATATGACAGTGAAGATGGTTGCCAAGGGACAAAACTTGGACTTGTTTTCTGACATCCCTTCTGTACACAAGAAGTGCATGCAATGAAAGGGGGTGAGTAGGACTAAAGGTCCCAACCCACACTCCCCTCACTCTCTCACCCAGTTCTAGTCTCCCCAGCTTAAGGTAAGTGAGGAAGTTATGTCCTTTACACTGGCTGTTCTTGTGCAAGAACAAGGGCAAACAAAACTAGAAAGAAGGGGGAAAAATAAGAAAGACTATAAGAAATAGTCACTAGGGGACCCCAACCCCATTACATGTATATTCTAGGCACATGGTAGACCAGCAGTGAGCCAACTACATGCTTTTCAAATAGACCTATCTGTCCATTTCTTTGTCATCAGTGAGATCTTACCCCCTCAGTAACATAACTGGTACCTCCATCCTGTGACATTTGCAGCCCATTTGCATTCCTTCCCTAGAGCAAAACATGATCTCATGTTTCACGTGTGGATTTTTCTCCAGGACTTTTTATCTAATTCATTCCAGGATCAAACTGTTCCAGGATACCTTCCTCTTTCAAGGGGAAAATAGATTTTTTTAAGTGTATTAACCTACAGACAACCTAAGAAATAATTCTAGAAAAGAGGAGTCATTACCAGGGAAGTACCTGACTGATCAGTAAAAACTTCCTATCACAGGAAAAATGAAAACCTCGTCAGGAATTTGCATGAGCCCTCAACCCAAACAGTAGAGAAATAGAGTGGATTGTTTAAACCAGAAAGTAGAAGTTAGCACCTGTTAATGACTCATTTGTTGGCTCACAAGCTGTTAACACTCAAACAAACTGGTCGTTAAATGTGGTCATTACTTATTTCAATGCAAAATTTATTAGTGCTTCCATTTGAAAATTTAATGGAAGGGCAACCCTCAATCTGTACACCTGGTATACCCCCAGGAGGTGGGGGGAAGGTTTCTCACTGCTGTCTGGATCTTTTTAAAGTAATAATAATAATAATAATAATAATAATAATAATAATAATGGTCATTCTGTCACATCAATTCCCTATTTCCTTCAGCAATCAGAATGTGAGATGATTTCTGATTCACAGCTTGAGACCTAATAAGGACCACTTGAGTCTTCATTATTGCATAGGGCCATTGTGGTTAAGTGAGTCTGATCTGCCTTTCTTACAAGCCTTCTGCAGGACTCATTATTATTAGATAGACTTTCGATTAAGCTTGGAACAGTTTTTCATCTTTCCAGCCTTCGGCATATCATAAAAATAAGGGAAGAAAAAACTGAGGATTTGAAGCAGCACAAGGTTGGGAAATGGGGATGAGTACTCAATACTGAAGAGGAGTTGTGGGTGGCATTATTAACTGCAGGCTGTCCCCACTATGATGAAAAGACAGCCACCTAGGACCTTAAAAGTTAGAAGTTCTCAAATAATCTTTTCCAGTGCAATCACTAAGACCATCTTTACTGGTGAAGTATAATGTCTGTAGGGAGAAAAATTAAATCTCAGGATCCTTAGCTAAGCACAGTTAACAATGTGCTTTTCTCATTGAGGAGAAATAGCCAGAAGAACACTGCATGCAACTCAGAGGGTGACCGAAAAGATGTACAAATGTTGACCTCTTTTTTCTTGTATCCCTGCACCATTATGAGACTAGGGTTGCCAGATATAGTAAATAAAAATAGGACCCTGGTTAAATTTATATTTCAGAAAAACAGTGAATATTTTAGCAAAAGTACATCCTATGTGATGTTAGTTATTCTAAAGAGTAGTCATTGTTCATTTGAAATTCAATTTTAGCTGGGCATCCTGTATTCTATCTAGCAGCCCTAAATAGAATGCTAGACCACTGGAGAAAAGAAACACTCTCCAGTTAGGAGCTCTGCAAACTGGCAACTCGTATGAGTCAGCTGGGAGACAGTAGGGGTTACCAGATTCCACCCACTGAAGGGTGTGAGCAGGAAGCTTTTAAAGGTTTGTTGAAGAGTTGGAAGATAATGATGATGACGGTGATGATGATCCGATTATTGGGACTGAAGGGGGCAATAATGTTCTAAAATATGTCTGTTTGACATCCAAAATTAAGAGGCAAGGGAAGAGTTAACTGTGCAATAAGGGCTGGCCATGGCTCCCCTCACAAGACTCACAAAAGTCTTTATTCGCTTTATTCATTATGACAAGGATATACTGGCTTGCACCCCTTGAGAAGTCAAAATCCAGTAGCAGGAGAATTTGTGGAGTATCTTCCAGGTGTTTGGTACCACACTACCACTTCCCATTCATTGCATCATTTAATCCTGGAAACAGCCTGTCTGGGTAGGTACCCTTGTCCCACTTTTGTAGATAAGTATCTTGAGGCCACAGAAGTTCAATTTTAACTAAAATGATGGCCTTGGCTGGTAAGGCCAAATGGCATACACACAGCCATATCAATTGGCTCCAAGTATTTGCTGTTTGTATTGAAATCTCATATCCAATAAGTACCATGTAAGTGGAACAAATTAAGTGCACAAGACTGGCAACTGAGTAGTTCAAGTATTAATATTGGTATTTAAGTTAGATAGAAATTAATATACAGAGAGGGACTGGGCTCTCAAAGGAGTTAGCAGAAAATGTAAAGATATCAGAATTGTGGCTGGAGGTGCGTCTGAAGAAGGCTAGGCCCCAAAATAAAGATACAACAACCAGGCCCACATGAATCCCTAAGGGATAGGCAGCAACTTGGAATTATGCTATAATTAGCACCACGTGGTCCAGGAACTCCAGATAATTATCAGTCACCCACATGGGCAACCTGTTTCCCACTTAAACCCATCCCTCCCCAAAAAATGCCTTAGTTCTTTCTGTGCACCCTTTGCTACTTGACCTGCTTCCTTATTGGGCAAATATTAGCTAAGCAACTATATTTGTAACCCTGCAGGTTGATAGTAGTTTGACCCACACCGTACCCATATTGTTACTTTACTGTATAAATTATCCCTAACAAAATGTGTTGGTAGCAGCCTACTTCCACAATCTTCCTGCCTCTCAGGAGCTATTCCTGGTCCCTAATAAATCTTTCCTACTTTCAACCTCCATTGCCCTTTGAAAGTCATTCTTCGATTTCAGGCGACACAAACTCAACCTCAATGACATGGAGCAGGTTAGGAGTTCCATTTTCCCCTATGCATCATTATCACTCTGGCTCCTTCCCAGCCATAGAACTCTGGGAAAGTTACCTAACTTCTATGTTTCTAAATTTGTTACTGCTTAACAACTATGATAATTTCCATTCACAGATAACCAAGAAAATCTTCAAGCTGGGATGGAGGAAAAGAAAAAAAAGAAGGAAAGGAGGAGCAAGGGAAGAGGAAGAGAAGGAGGAAAAGGAGAACAAGAATAACAGTAAAAAGAAAATTTATAGTAAAATGCTATAAGTCAAAACAAAAGATCAGTGAAAAGAAGTCATTCCTTCCAAACTAAGCTGAAGGATGCAGGTTCTAGTGGACTGAACACGTCCCTTATGGAACTGAGATCCTCCATTCCGGAAGGCAGCCCCACAGTGAGGGTTATCTGCCTCTAGATATCCAAAGGTACACCCACAAACTCTCTAGCAACTTAGCAGAAACAGTGACCACTTCTAGGAATTAGACACATCAGCACTTAGATTTTATGGGGCTGGACATATCGGACTTAAAGTTTATGGACTCCAGATAAGCACTTCCTAAAGTCAAACTAGCCCTCATGTCCAATATTTCTAGCCTAGCAATGACTTCCCTCGCCTTTAAAATGGTACTTGAGAAATAAAAAGGGCTCACAGCGCGCTCCTAAAATTTAATGGGAAAAAAGGCAACACCTAGATATATCCTTGTGACGTTTTCAATTTCAAGGATAAAAAAAAAATCTGAAAGTAGTAGCACAGAGAAAGTGAGTTACCTTTAGAGGGGTAAAACTTGGGCTGACCTCAGATTTTTCTTTTGCAATCTGAACGCAAAAGACAATAGAGCAATATCTAGACTTTGAAGGAAAAAAATAGTTTTGAGCCAAGAATTAATATACCCTGACAACTTATTATTTCCATATGAAAGTAACTGGGAAACATTCTCAGATATTCAGGAGTTAAGTTATGAACCAAGAAACTTTGAAAAAACTTGCTGAGCCAAGGGAGAATTTGAATGAAAAATAAAGAATAAGAAAGTAATCCTGAAAGATTTCATGCTAAGCATCAAAATTACCTAAAACCGGTTAATTCTACAATTGTTACACATAAGCTAATAAAATTAAATACAAAAATAAACTTGTAAACTATATCTAAAATATTTAGTTTATGTGGTTAGAAATTGTCAAAGAGCATGCCAAGTGTTCAGCGTAAAATACTTTTTTATTATTGCCAAAATAATTCAGTGTCATACAACAGAAACTAAACACCACTGAACGGGAGTCAACCTGATCTACACGTAACAGTGAAAAAAAGTAAAGTGATACTTCAGTGGTTTCTCTGAGGATTAAATAAAATAATATATTTCAGAATGCTCCTTGTTAGGGGCTGAGGAGATACCTCCATGGCACAAGTGCCTGCCTGGCAAGTGCAAAATCGTGAGTTTGAACCCTAGTCCCGGAAAAAATAATCTCTTTGTAATGTCCAACTTAGAGTTCGGCAGTGCTCGCTGTGATTACTGTATTGTATCTGGCTGTAGAAAAGTGGGAACACTAATGTTCTCTGCATAGTACCTTGCTAAGAATGAGCACCATTCTCATTGGATGGATGGATGGATGGATGGATGGATGGATGGATGGATGGGTGGATGGATGAATGGATGGATGGATGGATGAATGGACAGACAGAGAAAAGGATGGGATGAATGAGTGGATGGTTAACTATATGAGTGAATGGACAGATAAAGGGATAGGTGAATTCAGGATGACTCTTTTAAGAATAATGAGATACTTTTAATGGAGAAATTAAAAAATCAGGCTAAACTGGTAAAGAAAAATCTTGTGACAATTTCAGAGCTCAGTGCTTGCATAATGTTTTCATTCTTTTCTTTTTTCTACACGTGTTTATAGAATACCCGAATTTTGGAAATACATTTTGAAATGTATAATCAGTACAGTGCTAGGCACACAGTAAATGTCTAATACGAATTCATTCAAAACTACTAATATTTTTCTCTCTTTTTCTCATTCAGAAAAAGTTGAGTGTATCTTACAACATATTTAAGTCTGTAATATTCTCTGAGATAAAAATCATTTCAAAGCAAAGGCCAGAAAACAACATTACAGCTGGTATTTTTATTCTATTTCTATATTGCCTGAGTTTTAACAGTCAATATGACTGCTGATATGACTTCATTTAAAATAAAATCATTGGATTAGTACAATCTGAAAAATATATTTTCCCTGCTCCTGTCTATGCTAGCTCCATGATGAGAGAGACAGAAAGGAGACCATATAGAGATAGAAACAAAGGATCTAAGTAGAGCAAAAGCTAGATTGTAAATCAAGGACCAATAGACAGGGAGCACAAAACTGAGTCGGGCAGAATTAAAATAATCAGAAACTAAGAGGAAAAACTAAGAGTTCAGAAAAAATAGGAAGTATTTCATTAATCATCATTCCAGTGGCAGTAGAGGGTGGACAGCCTCCTAAGAGAAAGGACAGGAAGAAGTAAAAAATAAAGTAAGCAGCTGCACATTCCTCCGTCCAACTCCAGCAAGGAGCACAGGCATTAGCTCTTGACCTTGCCCATGGAAAGGGCTAACAAAAGCACAAAGAGAAGGCTGAGCAGCCCCAGAACATGAAAATGTGTAGGGGGGGTACCTCCCAACTCAAGGACAGTGCAAATACACTAGGGCCACTTTGTACACCGATGTATGTGGCTACCTACAGAAACCGATTTAGAGGACCCAGGTCCAGCATTCTGAAGAAATCATGTGCTAACCTATCATCTGATACCTGCAATTCTGCAATTACCCATCTATGTATTTCATCCAATTTTTTAAAATGCACTTGGTACAGGGTCTCATTATGCTGCTTGGACTCCTAGTGATCCTCCTATTTTCAGCCTCCTCAACGTTAGGATTACAGGTATGCACCACCATGCTGTGTCTTGGTGGCCAGCTCAGTGTGCCTGGGGGGTGGGACCAGCATGGCATGTAATGCCAGGGATTAAACCCACATCCCTGTGCTTGCCTAAGTAGGCACTTAGTCTGCTGAACTATTTTGCCAGCCCATCCAATGTTTTATATTCTGTTAAAATAAAGATACCTTTATCAGATAGACATGAAATTTTTCCAGCTACCCATTGTGTGTGAATAAAGATTGCAAAACATTTTCTGGTGTACTTTGCCAATAAGATAGGTAAAGAGGCTGGCCAGATAACTCAGCGGACTAAAGCACCTGCTTAGGCAGTTGCAGAGGCTGGGGTTCAATCCCCAGCATGCTATGCTGGCCCCATCCCCACCCAGGGCAGACTGAGACAGTGATTGAGACTAGGAATAGCGGCACATACCTGTAATTCCAGTACTTGAGAAGCTGAAAACACAAGAATCACTACAAGTCCAGTCTCCATAGTGAGATACTGTAGACCCTGTACTAAATACAAAAGAAAAAAAAAGATAAATAAACATGCCCTAAGTTCTAAGATACTTAAGGAAAAATTCAAAGCAATGAGTCAAGGACTAATTTAGGATACCAAAGCCTGCCAGAATCCTTTGCCGTTCTGATACTGGGGTCTCATCTATAATAGGCCAACAAATACCACCCTCGATAAGCTTTACTGCCTGATTCCCATAATTGAACCAACTATTTCTTGTCAAAAAAGAAAAAATACTCCAAATATCTCTATATTGGATATGTGGTGGATACAATTCCTTGGAGTTCATCTTCCAAAAGTAATTATGTATCTAGAATGAAAAACTATTGATAAGTAACTGAACTTGGTACTGAGGTAATGAGCAGTGAGTGCCTTTATTGTGAATATGCTTTTCTACATGCTCTTCAGTCTCTAATGGAAAGTGAAATAATAATCACTTTTAAAAGAACATTTCCACTGAATTCCTTTCATCAAAATGAATTAATGAATGAAGGTATGAATGAATGAATGAAGAATAGGCAACTCATTCCCTCAGTGCTTTACCCATTCTTACCAACACAAAATTCATGGCTAATTGGAAATACTCACTTGCTTCTACTTGTAAGCTGAGAACACCTTATGCTACTGGACTTGATTTGTTTTCCAAATCTTGAAAGCAAATGGATGCCCCCTATATCTTTATCCCTACTCAAAGGAGGCTTTCCCCTTTTTCCAAATCTTTCATGTACTTTGTTTTTCCACCCTCAAGATCTTCGCTCTGGCCTTTTCTCAGTCATATTGTCCAGCATGGGCCTCACCCTCACCTGCAGCCCTTACCAGCAGCTATCTCTTCATCTCTCTTTTCACCTCAGATTCCCAGTTCTTGACTGCATCTCTCCTCAGTGGAAGATGCTCCTTCATTTCCTACCTTTTTATCAGGATTTGTTCAGCCTACATCATTAAACCTTAGAACACATACCCTCAGTGTCACTCAGGCAGAGCATTTGTTTACTTTGCCCAGAAAGATATCATTCCAACTGGTTGATCCCTGTTTGCACAAGATACATGCCTGTATCAGTTTGTTTTGTATCAACTATTTTTGTATACCTTTTATTTAGAAATTTGTATTATACTTTGATGTTTGTTTCTAGCAAAATCTAGTAAGTTCTGTTTATTTTCTTTTACTAATTAATGTTTATTTTATTTGTGAAATATAACCTATCATTTTGTACTAAGAAATAATGGAACCCAAAAGAGAAATGAAGCTAAAAAAAATTCAATAGTGGTCGATGTTTATAATAATTAGGTGGGTGGTGTTGACAGTGTCCATCAACATCTAACAGTTCTCACATAATCAAAAAGCAAGGAAAATATATATTGAAATATTTGTGGGGGCCTGGCAGAATGGCTCAGTGATCTAAAGCGCCTGCTTAGGAAAGCTGAGGCGGCTGCAGGGACCGTGGTTCGATCCCCAGCACCACATGCTGCGCCAGCCCTGCCCTCAGGGCAGGCTGAGCCGGCCATAAAAATAAATAAACAAACAAACAAAAGTTCTGAAACAAGAAAAATAAATAAAATAAAGAAATATTTGCTTACCTCTGAATTAAACAATATGAAACTCATTTATTCAAAACAAAGGGTTGGTTTTTTAAAATTTTATTTATTTGGTACAGGGTCTTGCTACATAGCTTGAACTTACAGTGATCCTCCTGTCTCAGCCTCCCCAGCATTGGGATTACAGGCATGTGCCACCATGCCCACTTTCAGGGCCAGCGTGGTGCACCTGAGATTCCAGGTCAGGTATCACATGCAGTACCAGGAACTGAACCCAGGTTCTTGCCCTTGCCAGGCAGGCATTTAGACTGCTGAGCTATCTTAGGCTCAAAGGAGTTCAAAGGTCATTTATAATTTAGATTAGGTCTAGGAGACCAAATAATTGAATAATACAGAACAGTGAAACAGCACCCAGGACATCTATTATTAATATCTTCACCACTGGATTTAGTGGGTAAAACTTCTCTTGAGATTATACTACCCACGTAAAAAAAAGAAAGGTCAACATGACAGTACAACTATTCTAGTTCTGTTTTGTTTTGAGGGATTTTGCAGTTTTGGTTTCGGTTTTGGTTTTACTTTTTTTGAGACAGGGTTTCACACTGTAATATATGTTAGCCTTGAATTCACTATGTAACCCAGGCAGCCCTAAGCTCAACAGTGATCTTGCTGCCTTAGACTCTTGAGTGCTGGAACTACAGGTATATGCCACCATGCCTAGTTTAAAGTGCCCTATCCAAAGTAAAATAATATTGCAAAAAAGAACTAAGGAAGACATGTGATACTGTTGTCCAGATTATAACATTGTGTTACGGATTGAATGTTTTAAAAATATACTATATACCGAAAAATTATTGAATAACTTTGATAAAAATATTATCTTCTAAAAATTAATGAAAATTTGCAAGCTTTGTTTATCTTGCATTTAAATAATTGGACTGAGAAGGGGTTAATGAATAACCTCTGCTGGCTCGATCCTTGTCACAGGTAACTACCATTGATTACTCCTGTGGAATGTTTGCCTTGCTAGAAGCAAGAGAAAAAGAAGAGCAGCCTGATGTCTTTCTCCCGTTAGGAGAGAAAGCTTTATGCTGATCTCCACATCCCACGGCTCCTAATCAAACTACATCAAACAAGACTCCTCAAGTAGTGCTTGGTATTTCTCGAACCTTAAAAGGCAAACACAGTCATGAAATTCACCCTAACAGACCATCAAAAAGACCTTTTACAGGAAACAGTTATTTCTTTATTTCATCTAGAATCTTCTGAAAAAAAAATTGTGTCAAGTTAAACCTGAAGCTAAAAAATAAAGGGAAGACTAAGGAAAAATCTCAATCCAGAACCAGATCAAGAAGGCTGCTAACCCTGGGTAAGCAGGTGCTAGTCATAAAGGCCTGGTCCAAATAGCCAGGGTAGAATCTCACTCATCTTACACTTCTGCAATATTGAAAAGGCAAAAATATTTGTCTTTGCTGTGTGGATCAGGAAGCAAAAGGGCCTGCAAACTAAATATAAGAAACCAATTCTGTATTCTAGCAAGGCTGCAAAAGAAAAAGAAAAGAAAAGCACCTCAGAAACAGCTGGTGAGATAGATTTGCTAGAGATAATCTGTAAGGTAACATCAAAATCCCAAATGTCTCCTAAAAGGAGAAGAGAACAATCAGTCCTCTTCAATTGCTACTATCCACATGAATGCTTTCTTCAAACCTTTCACTCGCACTGTCTACTAGATTCATCCACGTGGTGGCATGTGTACTAGTTCATTTTTAGATTACCATATACTATTATAATTATGTGAACACATCATGATGTATTCTCTATTTTTGATACGCATTTGGTTTTTATGAAAGAAATTGTGGTCTGCATGCAGTAGAGCCTGTGCACACTCACTTCTGTGTACCGTCCAAGAAAGGCTCCCTGGCTGTCTAGCTGTGCTCACACCGCCTTGCAGCGAGTGGCTACTGCTTTCTACAAACTAACAACATCGGAGACATTTTGAGTAATTACCCTGCAGAATTCCTCCTCTAACTTGGACCACACTGTCCCTCATGGACTCCTCTCCCTCCAAGACTCTTACCTTGATCTCCTCCTTCCCTCTTTACCCACTGTCTTTCAGGTAACTTCACTCATTTTTACATATCTGACCTATTTAGCCACATCCTGATGTCATTGCAAAGCATCAGTCCTGCTCTATCTTACAGCTCAACCCTTCCACACGAATGCACTTGAGGAGACTGAAACGAGGCAAACTCAACCCTCCTCCTCCCTTCCTCCATCACTGCTATCTCAAGCCCTCCTTGTTTGGCCACCCTTCTTCTTGTCATCAGAGCTGATAACCTCGACAGCCAACCACAGAGAGGAACTGAATCGTACCTACAGCATTGTAACAGCAGGCCCCAGGGAGGATGACATTTCCTTAGTAAACAGTCTTACCTATTCTTCTTGGAGCCATCAATAATTGAATTGGCTACCAAACTGAGAAAGAGCAAAAAAAAAAAAAAAAAAAAAAAAATCCATTCCCTCTTCTTCTAAATGAGAAGAACACACCACTTAATGGATCAGGACCCAATCCATTGTCTGCAAATTCCACTTTCAATAGGAATATATACTCTTTTAAGGAGAAATGTTTGAAAAGGGAAAAAAAGTAGTTTCTAGAACAGGTACAGAGGGAGCAGTTGATGTTTAAATATTTCTCTTTTTTTCTTGTCCTTTTAAATTTCTTAGAACATCTTTCATCTAATTTTGCATGCTTATGTCTGTTAATCTAAACAAATTTGAAGGTGTTATGCAATACGGCAACAGCTGTTAAGTTTCTATTGATTTGTTTGATGAAGTTCTATATCATTTCTTATGTTATTTTTTAATATTTTATATTCTCTTTAATAATAAAAAAGGAAAGAAAATTGTCATTTTTTTCAGTAAAAGTATGGATCTAATAGACCAAGAATCCCTTTCTAGCCATCCCCTCACTGTATGACTTCAGGTAACTCAAGCTCCTCTGTGAATTTTGGTTTCATCTATAAAATGACAAACCATTGCTAGTTTTTGGAAAATATTTTTTATTAATTTTAATGAGAAAGAAATAGCAATGAAACATTTTCACAACAGGTTAGTAGGACAGTTACAATAATTAACATATTGCATATTATTGTCTTCGTAGCAGTTGTTCAGAGTATAAGATACAGGCATGAAACCTTGTCTAAACGCTATTAGTGCAAATCTTTCTTCTCACTGAACTAAGAGAAAGTAGCTGTATATATAGCCTAGTAGTCCATAAGAGGAAAATACTAAGTGGGATCAGGAGACTGAGCACAGCACCTGACTACAGTCATTCGTGTTATTGGTACAGCTGTCACCGCCAATCCTTTAACGAGAAAAACTCAATAAATTGCAACTCTTCCATGTCCCAGAGAGGTTGCCACTGGACAAGTAGCTATTTCAAAGCTCTAATTTCTTTTACTTTGCTTTGCGAATAGCTCAGAAAGAATGGATAGGCTGTGAGAAGGGTTCTCAGTCTGGTCCATTTGAGGTAGTTCATTTCAGGTATCTGTCTGGGAGGTGCCAGTGCATTTCATTGATCAATGGCCATCCCAGTGTTGGGGTTTAAGTTATGATCATCCTAAACGAAAGCCGAATGAGATCCTCAAGAGCAAGGAACTCCAAAAGGTTTCTGGCTCCTTCAGAGATAGCTGCTCCACAATCGGGCTTCAATCCATTGCACACACAGTTGGTATTTGTACACAGACTCTTGCACACAGACATGAGAATCTCCTCCACTGGCTTGTGGACAGGTTTAGCAGTTAACGCAGATGATGCTGTGTGCAAAGCTTCCTGTGTGGGCCTTTGTAGCTGCCCTGTCTCACCTCCAAAGCGTCCTGACTTTTGACTGTAAGCAGGGTCCAAGCAGACCCTGGGACAATCACTCAATTAAATATACATCAAGCATCTATTACGTGCATTGCCAGGAGTTTCACCACAGGACAATGTAAAAATGAAAACATAGTCTCTTGCTTTGAAGATGCCAGCTAACAATATAACCACACAGGTTGGTAGTCACTAATATGGCTCAAATATTTCTGTGGAGAAATTAATAGCAAAACAAACTCATTTCTATTTTCCTGGCCCTGAACGCAATGTTAACTACACTTCCCTGATCCCTGTGACAGAGCACTATGCAGTGTGGCTCCTCAGAAACACCGACAAAGATGCTAAAATGTATGCTCTTAACACCTTCTTGAGTTTCCATTATTTATTTAAGAAAATGTGTTTCAGAAAATTCAGCAGAAATTTAGATATTGATACTTCACAAACTACCATGATTTAGCATTTAACCCAGTAGCTATATCACAAATTTGGGGGAGGTGGATAGCATAGACAGGGGTAAATGGCCTGCTTTCCCACCTGCTGGTCAGAAATCCTGAGCAATATCCTTGAGTTCTCAGAGTCTTAGGGCTCTCAGCTGAAAAGCGTCTATTTTGTAAGATTTTTGTGAGAACTGAACACAGTGCGCAGAAAGCACACAGAAGCTAAATAAACCGTACCCATTACTCCAATTCAGTATATCTTATATGTTGTCCAACTCCGCCCCTCTCAGTTTCATCCCATGATGGACGTGCTCCCAGCTACGCTGCGCTGGACTAGGGTTTAGAAGACACCTACAACCATCAACAAGGCTCCAGATTCTCCTTTCCTGTCTCATGTTCCCTTCTTATGAGTAAAAAGGTAAAACATGGTAATAGAATTAAGAATCTAAGTGGAACTGGCCAGTTACAACCCAGGATTATGCACATGGCCTCTGCCTGAGTGAGTCCATGTAGAACAGAAATTAACTTCAGGGGATAATTTTTCCATGGATTGCTTTTCACCAAGACCAATTAATTGCACCAAAATTCACTAGAGGGTTTGGGGTGACATTGGCAGTCTCAGTGCCTACTGGTAAGCACAAGAACCTGGGTTCAATCCCTGGTACCACGTACAGTGCCAGCCCAGCAATGCCAGGTTAGCCATGCCTGCCACAGAAACTGGGCGTGGTGATACATACCTATAGACCCAGCACTCAGGAGGTTGAGACAGGAGGATCACTAAGAGTCCAAGCTGCATGGTGAGACTCTGTACCAAATAAATTAACAAATAAATAATTTTTTTTTTAAAAAGTCCATAGAACCCATGCATTCTGTCATAAGGAAAATGGAAGGGGCCAGTGTCTTTCACTTGTTTCCATCAAAGGATCATCATCAAGATTGTATGTCTCAGTGACTTTTTCAGTCCAACAAATTTTGCACAGGTGTCAGTACGGTAATAGGAAAAGCAGGTGCCCAAGTGACCCAAGATGTGTAAAACAAAGGGTGATCCAAATATACAGTGAATGTTTAAAAAATTATTACAATAAGAGGCATACTGCCATTAGTCCCCCTTGAAGTAGTACCTCCCATTTTGAACACACTATCCCATCATTCCTTGCACTTGCCGAAGCAGCTCTGCAAGTCCCCCTTTGTTAGTATCTTTAGTTACACTATCCTGGTTGTCTCCATGTCTTGGATTGACCAAAGCGTTTCTCTTTCATACTCATTTTATCTTTAGGGAAGAGACAGAAGTCAAACAGTGCCTGATCCAGCCAACAAGGCGGGTGAGGACATATGGTAATGTTCCTAGAAGCCTACTTTCCATTGGCTGGCACCGATGAAGTCCCTTTAAGACGCTCCTGAAGGAAGACTGCCAGAGCTGCTTTAGGAAGTGGCAAGAATGATAGGATACATGTGTTAGAGAGGAAGCACTTTAGAGAGGCGGGTTAATGGTCATGTGTGTTCTACTATAAAAACTTGTTTTTGAAGGGTGGGCTGAATAGCTTAGTGGATTAAAGCACCTGCAAGCAGGTGCAGGGGCTCAGGGTTCAAGTCCTGTGCCTGCGGTGCTGGCCCCATGCCCAGAGCACTCGGAGATGGCTATTGGGACTGGGTGTGGTGGCATACACCTATAATCCCAGCTCTTGGGAGGCTGTAAAAAGGCAAATCACTATGAGTCCGATCTTGTATTGAGACCCTGAACAGTCTTTAGACCCTTCCCTAAAAATAAAATAAAATAAATAGATCATCTGGTATATTACACACCAAGTTATATGGACATCATTAGTAGAGGCAGACGTGTGCAGGCATAAATTTAAAATAAGTGGGGTTTTTTTGCATGTCTGCATTTAGCCAGCTTTCTGGGCTGCTGTTTCAGGACCAAATACCAGGTCCAGTGAGTTGGCTTTCTGGAAAAAGAAACATGGACAAAGTTCTAGGTGGCCCCCGGGGAAGCACAGCTGATCACTTAAGCATGGCCTACGTTCAGACGACACATGAAGGAAAGGAAACTGCGCTTTTCTGTGCTTCACATAGAAATGATTTACTCCCTGTCTTTCTAACCAGTAACAGTCTACACTGGGGTACAACTGGCCTCCAGAGCCACCCAGGACCCACAGCGTATCGAGTGGCTCCAGGGCCAAGCTGGAGCCACATGATGACGTGGAAGCCAGATCAAAAGGGAGTCTGAGGTAGTGACACATTCCCCTAACTGTGGGCAGATGGTGAAGGGAAGCCACATAAATGCTCTTGCTAGTGTCAGCACGATAAAAATGTCGGGCTGACCCATGAAAGATGGAGAAGGAAGCTCGGGCAGCCTTTAGGAGCCCTGCCTCTCTCGGAGCAATAACTCACTCCCATGGTATTAGGAAAAATGGTTTTATTGCAATGGGGGTTACTTTTGCCCCCCTTTGCAAAAGTTACTGCTTATCAGCGTCACGGAAATCAAACTAAAAACTCCCCATCTCTTCTCTCTTCTAATACAATCCCTCCCTCTGGCCAGAAACTTAATAAAATGGAACATTTCATTATTCCGGTTTGCGTACCTCTTTTGAAGCTGAAACTGTCATCTCCAGTGAGCACTCTGCAAAGGCTGGTGTCAAGGGCATTCAACTGCCTCTAGTGCTTGCTCAGACCCATCTGAGTGCTTCAGGAGCTACTTGGCATCCCGGGCCAGTGCTGGACCTGATCTGGGCATTTCAAGGGGAAGGAAATCATTCAAAAGCAGCATTTTACAGTTCCCTCAAAGTGCAGGTCAGACACAGCTTTTTTGTGAGCTACTAACTGCTTGTTGGATTCCTTAAGAGAATAAAACAAAACCAGGCATACTGGGAATTTGTATAGTCACAAATAACTGGGCCCAGTAAGCCTCTTTGTTTCCTGAGGCCCATGCATGATTGTCACACATGGGACTGAGCCGTAGGAACACCTTCTAGAATCGGTGGTTCTCAACCTTTCTAATGCCATGACCCCACAGTACAGTTCTTCATGTTGCAGTGACCCCAAACCCAAAAATAATATGTTGAGAAATATTTATTACTAATTCCAATAAATAACATTTCACCATGGCACAGCATGGGTTTCAATATGAATGTTCCGATGGCTTTAGTCAACCCCTGTGTTTTGGTCATTCAACCCCCGCCAGGGTCACGACCCACAAGTTGAGAACCACTGTTTCAGCCCTGCAGCAGAGGATTCCAAGCTTTCTATCCTGTTCCGCCACCTGAGCCACCTATGGATTAACACACAATTAGTAGCCTCCCTTTGGGATCCCTTGTATAAAATGTGAGCTCTTCATCGCGATGTGGAATCAGAGGCTTCGTCTCAAGCTTACTCCACAGGTACTGCACGAACAGTCGGAGGCTACCTTTATCCTGCCAATAGAAATGACTCGCCCTATATTGTCTTTCTGATTAAATTTATCTAATTTCAATGAGAACAACACATTGAGCAGCTCTTTAATGTTTTGGCAATAGCCCTAAGTCCATACTGTGACTCTAAAAACAGGTAAATAATACGTAAACTGTTTGCTTCATGATCACCCTGTCTCCTCTCAAAGCTCTTTTTCATATTTTTTATTTTTTCTTATAGTACCAGAGGTCAGCCTCAGGACCCTGAGCTCACCAGTCAGGCACTTCAGCAACTGAGCTATCTCTTCAGCTCAAAACTCTGTTTTGAAGGGATGAAATTTTATTTTCTCTATTAAGTAGCCTTTTAAAATAAAGAAAAAAGTTCACAGCCATAAGAGATACTCTAATAAAATTACCAGAACCAGATATTAGCAATCTGGTTTATACTACCATGAATCTAGGTTAATTCTGATGTAGTAATGAAATTCTGTTGTGCATTTAACATGTTACGTGTGATTACAGGGAAAAGCCCATATCGTGTGATAGGTCAGAATGCCCACCATTATGAAGATCTCCCAGATAACAGGCCATTTGAGCTCTCATACCTAGACCAAGTTGTCTTAGTTACTTTTTACTCATTGCTGGGACAAATACCCAACACCCAAAATGAAGGAAGGAAAGGTTTATTTAGCTCAGAGTTCTTGGAGGTTTCAGTCCATATTCAGCTGGCCCAAGGCTGAGTAGAACAGGGCAGAGAGCATCCAGTTCATGGCAGCAGAACAGCAACAAAATGGTGGCAGAGGCAGCCAACCAAAAAGGGCAGCAGAGAGCAACAGCTCTAGTCTGTCTCTCTGTCTCTCTTTATATTAGATTCAGGCTGTCTGCCTTAGCCATTACCTTAGGCTACACCCATAATCCTAGAAGTACTTCGACCCATAATCCCATCAGTACTAAAACCCATAATCCCAGGGATCATGGATCAAGTCTCAAACTCTAGAAGTCCCCACCCCCTGACTCATGAGGCTTTGCGGGGACAACTAGACATAAACCATAACAAGGTTATACAGAATAACAGAAGAGAACTTGTGCTTGACACGTTGGTGACTGTCCAGAAGTCAAGGTTTGGAAAGATGCTTTTGCTGTATGACTCCTTGTTTGCTTGCTCTGAAATCTACCCTCAGATGATTAAAAAATGATAGGGCCACCATACTGAAAGGTTTATGGCAGACATGTCTAGTTGTAGAGTGGGGAGAAATATGCATATAGAAATAAAAAAAAGAGAAGCAAAAAATGAGAAAAACAAAATATGGAAAATAAGGAGAAGATCAAAGAAAAAAATTTCAAAGATATACTGGGTAATAGGAGGCTAATGCACCCGTAAAATATGTTTCCATACGATTAGGAATTGTAGAGCTTGTATTCCCTATTCCCAGACTCTAGCAGGGTGCTGAAGACACCAGTTACCCTTGCCTGAGAAATCACAGAAAGTCTAATGAAAATCTTCCTTCCGTATTTGGCTTACAGTACCATAAACCAGACTAGCTGAAGCTAGCACTCTCAGATTGAGTCCTGAGTTTCACAGTTGATAATGCTCAAAGATACCACAGAAATGATTAACCTGTTAATGAATAGCACAGAGCTGGCTGTTCCGTGGACTTCTTTGCAGCTCAAAAGACCTCTGTGGTGCCAGAGAAGAAAAAAAGGAAGAAACAACTCCTTGCGTAGTCTTCCTACGATAAAAGATCAGAAATACACAAACCTGAATACAAACAGGAAACAAAGCCATTGCACAGTTCTAACCAGTAAGAGAAACCCAGACTGACCTTCTCAGCTGATAATTCAGTATAACTTAGAATGAGAACAGTGTGAAGCTGCCCTGGAGAATCTGGTTAGAACCCCTTGGAGCAACATTACATGTGCTGTAAAAGTCCATTGGGATAGCAAGGGGCTAATCAGGTCATGAGCCCTAAATGTTCTTCTTCAGGAGACATCAGCTCAGATGTGGAGCTCGGCTAAGTATATGTGAAGCACATTTTACTAAAGCGTTCACAGAGATGGATGGTGCTAAAATAAGTAAGCTTAAATAACCAAGTAAGGCTGACAAGATAGCTCAGGGGAGTACGTGCATGCTCAAGCAAGCAAGGGAACTGGGCTCAGTCCCCTGCCCCACATGCAGCCGGCCCTGCCCCTGCCCCGGGGCACACTGAGCCAGCCACAAAGACCAGGCATAGCAGTGCATGCATATGATCCCAGCACTGGGGAGGCTGAAAACAGGAGGATCGCTATGAGTCTGAGTTGTAGAGTGAGACCTTGTGTCAAATACATAAAAAATAACAAGCAAGTAATAGACACATCGCACATTATCAGTTCCATCCTACTCTATCCATTGCTTTTCTTCTTTTCCTATGTCCCCTCCCAGTCATTCCTAAAACAACAATAACAAACTGTCCCACTTCTGAAACAATCTTTTTTTTTTTAGTGACTCCTTTCAAAAACTTCCCTGAGATCTAGTTTTCACCCTTTCATGGTCCACTACATCACTTCATAAAACAAAGCCAACCCATTCTTAAGGAACTAAATGCTGATGCCAATTATGGGTAAATTTTATTATAATCCATATCACAAAAGCAATGATCAAAAATAGCTCCCTCATTTATGACCAAATGTCATTGAGCATTGACATTTATAACAAGTTGTCTTTAGCAGTCACATACTCATTAAGTCATTTATATGTGAGGATGCTTGTATCTATGTTTATACTTGTAACTATATAATTATATCATAATTATCTTGCCTGTCAGCAAAGTCCAATCCTCCAGGAAAACAGTATCCTTGAAGGTTTAAGAAAGACATAAAGAAAGAAGAGGAGGGAAGTTAGGAGGAAGGGGAGGGAAAGAAGGAAGAGCCACCACGGTCACTGAAAGAAAGAAAAACATGTCCATGATCAATTTGCCCTTCCGCTGCCCTGTAAAACTCAATCCTAAATACTCCTCAAGGTATCCACCAGGAAATCCCTTTGCACAGGGCTTAGCACTAACCCTGTCACCTACTTCCCTGCCAACCAGACAGATCTAGCAGCCCCGAGGACAGGAAAACCTATACAGGCCTCCTCTTAGGCCAGCCAGCCCCACAATATTCCCTTTGCTGTCTGGAGACCTTGACAGGCAGACAACCAACTGTTCTAGGAAAGGAAAACAATTAAGGGATGGGTACCCCTCCCTTTTGGCCTGTGGCTGCCCAGCCAGTATGTTTCGTATAATTACAATATGTTCATCCAGCAACAGGAAGAAAACTTGTGTTAGGAGGGAGCGTTAACACACACAAGCAAGCCACACAACAGTCGGCTTTATAATCAGCTCAATAGTCCCTTTCTTAGACATTTCCTGGGATATGCCCAGGGAGCCTGGGGCTCTAGGCAGCATTGGCAGACTAAAGGGAACATCGAAGAATGGTAGCAGAAATACTCAGCATCCGCTGAGGACCTGCAAGGAGGTGGGCGCTCCTCCCCAGTGAAGTCGCATTTGTCATCATGAAGAAAAACTGACATCTCTAGCTCTTTCACAGCGGATATCAAGGAAACACCTTTTCACCCCCTGACTATTACTTTGTAACTGGCCTTAAAGAAGTTTTGGCTTTTCTAGGAATCTATAGTTTACACAGTGTATTGGAAGAAATAATTAGATAATTTAAAAAACCTCTAAACAGAAAAAATGCTAAATAAATACCAAGTAGCAATGATACCCTACAAAATACCTTTCTGGATTAGAGTCTTCAAATCTCTAAAGGAAATTTCTCTGTCTTCTCTGGCCCATAGTTAGTAATTTTTATCACATCTCTCCTATAACCTGATGACCCTAGTTTTTCCACTGGAGCAATAAACAATAGATTTATTCAGATTCCCTACAGCATGTTTTGCAACTTTTTTCCAATTACAGAACACAGAAAATGATATTCATAATAGCCCCCAAGGTAAACGATTGTTTATGGCAACAAGGTTCCATCCTGCTACCCTCCCCAAGATTAATGAGATTAATAACTGCACTTCTACCTACACATCCATGAAGCACTAACATGTCCCTTACTCAGCTCTGTACAACCAGTTTGTTCTGGTGTCTGCCTGGCTGGCTACTTGATTAATTTTTAATGGATGTGGCTTCCTTTGATTTTGGAGCCTATGGTGGTCCAAGGTGATTGCTCTCAACCTTGGCTAGATCTTAGAATTACCAGAGAAATATTTATTAAACACCAACATCTAAGCATCACCTGAAGAAAGTCTGATTTAATTGGTCTGCGGTGGAGTCTGGGTATTACATAAGCTTGAAAAGCATCCAGGACTGAAAAGGTTGTCTCCCTTAAGAACTGAAAAGCATTTCTTAAGCTTTGAAATGCAGTCAAACTATCTGGCGATCTTATTAAAACTCAGGTTCCAATTCACTCTGAGCTGGACCTGGGATCTTGCACCTCTAACATCATCCAGAAGATGCTACCAAGTATACTTTGAGTAGCACAGATCTAGCAAAGGAAGACTTATATTTGACTGCATGTCTAAGT
This sequence comes from Myocastor coypus, assembly GCA_004027025.1. Taxonomy (NCBI): domain Eukaryota; kingdom Metazoa; phylum Chordata; class Mammalia; order Rodentia; family Myocastoridae; genus Myocastor; species Myocastor coypus. The sequence continues at coordinate 30,408 of PVJA010005084.1, read as the reverse complement.
CCTACTCTCTAGAAAGAACCTGCTGGAACCAACAGCCCCCTCCCCAAGCCTGCACAGGTTTCTGATTCAGAGTCTAACAGGGGTCCAAATAAGTTGCATTTCTCATCTCCTTCTAGGTAATACTGCTGCTAGTCTAGGAACCAAGTATTTCTAAGCCACTAGTACAGTACTAGGAAGTTCCTAGGCTGCAAAAACCAATGAGCATTTCATCTAGAAGGCTAGAGAAATTTTCGTGATGCAAACACCAAAATTCCCCAGAGCAAAAGCCTCAGGTAAAGCCTCCAAAATGACAAATTGCCAAATACAAGGCATCCTTTGAGGTGCTCAGGACTGAGAGCTTATAACAATTGCCTGGAATAGTCTGGATGGAGCCCTCCACTTGGAGCTTCCTCACTTCCTGTATTGAGTATTCAGAATCCATCAAGAAGAAAGGAGATTCTTGAGGGAAAACACAGGTGAACTCTACACACTCCATTCCCAGTCAAACTCTGGTCTCCCACTTGATCTCTTTCATTGGCTTTCAACAAAAATCAAGCATCCTATTCCTGTTCAACACAACTTGTGAATGCAGAGCCTCCTGTGGGTCTTCACACTGTCAATCAAAAACCCATGGACTCTGTATCCTTTTATATTCCCAAGAGTTTCAATATGAAAGAAAAGATGAGAGCCAACGTAGAATAAGAGAAGAGAGGCTGGTAAACACCGGACCCAAAGGGCCTTGGAAATTGTGATTCCCACATTTGCCAGCCTTCATCTCATGGGCTGTTGCTGGTAATTGACTGAAACGACTACATCCTACCCAGTTTTCATCATTTGATCTGGATGCCTCCCAGGTAACAAGCTCCAACTGAGAGGGCTTGATTGCTATCAAGCAAGAAGGAGGCCTGCAGCAGGGCTGGCAGCGGTGAGCGTGTGTGATCCCTGGATGTCCCAGAAGAAAAGCCTGTTAGCACCACAGGCAGAAAGCCAGGATGGATCCTGGAGCACCAGAGCCTCATCACATGATAATCACTCACTGGGATGTCCAACCCAGCCCCAGGGCAAGCTCACCAACATTAGGGCTGCTCCGTATTTATTGGCAGTCTTCACATGGCAGTCCCTGACAGCAGGAATTCAGCTGTGTGGATAACTGCAGAGTAATTAAGCAGAGTCTGGTTACAGAGAAGCCTTCCACGGAATGCATATTGCATTCCAGACCCCCAGGAACTGGGGACGGTTGCCTCATTCCTCTTGGTCACAGCAGCTGGATGATCGTCTGATGGTGTGCCATTCAGCCACAGCCACCCAAGTACGATTTAGACCTCACATTCCCTTCAAAACTTGACCTTTGAATCTATAATTACAAGGCAAAATATCCCCAAAAAAGCAATAAAGAGAGAAATAAGAACACATTGGGTAAACCTAGGTCTTCAGCCAGTGGACATATATTCCAACACTGGCTTTAGTACTTAACTGATTTTTAATCTATACTCAAAATCATTTAATCACTCTGGTCCTCAGTTTTCTCATCTGTACAAAAGAGGCAAAAAAAAAAAAAATACCCACTGGTGATATATGAATTTAAATAAAAAACGATGCAAAACACAGCAGACATCTTATGTTATTGTCATTACCCTCTGATTATAACTTGCAGCTATTTCTGTCAGTCGTTACTATTCTTGGTTCCAACCTCACCTGCTCATTTCTGCCAGGGCTCTCTAATCCCTGACTAGAGCAGCCAGGGAGATAGTTCTACTAAACAACACTTGCAGACACAAATAGTGCATTCCAAAAAGAAACATATCATGGAGAAATAAATTACAAAAATACAAGCTCGAGAGTTTGGTGACTTCAAGAGTAAATTTCTAAACTTAGTTCCATCTGCACCATGGTTTAGGTCCTCCATGCTTAAGCAAGAGTAGGAGCTTCGAGGAACATCTACCAAACAAACTCCTTCCCCCAGAGTTCCCACACAGAAAGCTCGGCGTTTTCTCCCCAGAATTAGAAACAAGAAGAGAGCACATAAATGAAGGCAAGATTCCGTGTCCTCTAGCCACTGTGAACCTCTTCACACCAAGAATCACAAGCTTAAACTAACATTTACACCTAATTAGTTAGGTCAGTTCTAATCAGGTTCCCTGGAACCAATCAACCAGCAAGTGGCTCCTAAGCGAGGAGCCATGAAGGAGCATGAGCTCAAGCAGTGAGACCCAGTGTGACTGAGCTAGAGAATATTCCATGACAGAAAATCGCAAGCCACTTATGGTTCAAGTTCTACAGCTGGGCAGGAATGATTGGGGATTTCTCAGGTGGTTGTATTGGACAAAGTGGACTGATGTAAGGGAATAGTTGAGGGAGAAAAACAAAGTTGAAATGCCAATAATACAATCTCCAAAAGTGACCCACTAATGGTAAGTCACGAAGCACACAAACATCTTGTGTTGGGTTAATGCTGTTGATAATTTGAACCTCCTCCTGGAAGTAATGGAATGGAGAGGGGAGATGGGTGCAACATAAACAGAAAGTGGGTAAGAATCCCGAACATATCTAGGAGATGTAAGGTAGCTCCCTAAGAAAGACACACTTCAAAGACCCTCACACTGCAGGATAATCACAGAAGTCCAGCCATGCATGGTCAATGTGCTTCTCGTATTATAGAGATGACTCTGTCTTAGAAGGACTACAGTGTTAGCACAATTAGCAAATAATACTATCAATAATTTTTATTCACTGCTCATCTGAAATCCAAATTTAACTCAGTGTCTTTTATTTTATCCAGCAATTTGAGAAATGTTCGACTTGAATTTGCCCATCATGTTCATTGATTCAAAACCAATCTCATCTTTATTTGCCAGTCTTAAAGTTAAGTAGAAAAGATCGGCCATCCATCTAAGTCTCCCTTTTATTCAAAGTGGAGCAACTCAAGCCTTATAGTTAGAGAAGTCAGCTTTCACGCCAATTCATTTCTTTGCCCTTGAGGCCTCCTTATTGGAAGGGACATTTTCATACATAAAATGATATTTATAAATCTTTACCCTATTCTAACATCACAGTCCAAAAATGTCCCCATGTTGCAAAAAGGGAAGAAAAGCAGAAAGCAGCAAGGAGGAGGGAACGCAGCAAGCCGATCTTGCCGCTCTTCTTCCTGCTCACTGTCGCTGCCAAAAGAACCTTTATGGCTGGCAGCGAGGCTGCTAAGCCTGGGCAGGAGAACGGAGGCTACGCTTCAGCCAAGGCAGGGATTTACAGCCATTTGGGGAACTCTAATGCCATTTGAACAAATTTTCACTTGCAACAAGTTTTGGAGAAAATAAATGTCTTACTATTTATTCCTCTCCGGCTCTCACTTCCCAGGAAAAGGAAACCCATGTCCTAATTCTCCCCAGTCTACTGCATTAGAGGTAGCTAACTTCCTCTCACTCACCTCCCATGCCCACTCAGGGTCCAAAGCCTATCCACTGGTTGGATGATCAGCTCTTGCAAGTCCTAGAGATTCTGAGCCCGGCACCTGCGCTCCTTGCCCCGCTGCACATATGTGCATACATGCACACATGTGCACACACATGCACACACACACACCTCACATAGGCAGCCATGCTTCTGCGTATCTGTACTTTGTGTGGAGCATATTCTGACTACAGCAATGAATTATGGATAAAAGAAAAAGAGGAGGACCACACTTTTCTTTCCCCCATGGTTGCTGACCACTCTCATCCCTACTGCACAATCTCTGTTTCCAGTACAGATCCCATACCGCCCCCCATTGATCTTGACTTCATTTGACAACCATGACCTCTTCCTCTTGAAATCCATCTTCTGCCAGCCCAGGCTGCAGCTTCCTGATTCTTTCCCCCATAGCTCTACTCTTTGCTACCTTCTCCTTACCCTAGTTCTTTCAGAATATGTAAAAAGCAGTACTTGCCTTACATTGAAATCAAGCGCAAAGTAGGAAGGAAGAAAAAAAATTCCCTGTTCAATAACAACCAAAATGCTTGTCACCAGAAGAATGGATAAAAAAGATGTCGTGTTTTTACACAATGTAGTATTACCCAGCTATAAAGAATAATAAACTCAAAGCTTTCATATATAAGTGGATGCAACTTGATATACTCAAGTGAAATAAATTAGACCTATATGTGTAAATATCATATAGTCTCCCTCTATAAGAACTCAAAAGAAGAAATATAAATGGAAAGTTATAATATATTTAAATGGAAAGCGAGAATTTAAGGATTAAACAATGAAGAGAGAACAAGGAGAGAAGTTAGGAAACCTGGCAGGGGCAAAACCATGCGTTTATGCACAAAATGGTTAAGACAAAGATCCTAGGATCTCTACCCAGTTTTTGAAACTAGCAGTCAATTGATAGAATTCTCACCCTGACTAACTATATATGCTGATATGTATAAACTAAGCAACTATACTGAGGATAGCAAGGTGTAATACTAATTCCGTGTTAGGAATATCTATCATTCTTGTCCCCTAAAGGTATACTGCTTCTAATGTCATGTCAATTATTGCTATATTTTCTCTCTCAAGTAAATGTTCAATAACAAAAATAAATATAAAATATTTTACTGTTTATATATTTATTTATTTAAATAAATAAATTAAATAAATATTTACTTAGAGTATAAAATATCTAACAACAAACTTAAGAAATGTACAAAGCCTATATGAAAAAAACAATTTTCTAAATATTTCAATAAATTTTTAAAGACTTCATTCCTAAACAAGCCTCGGGAAGTCAGTTCCAATTTACCTAATAATTTAAATCTGATTATAAAAAGTTCCACAAGAATTTTTAAGTGGATAAAATAATATTTATGTCAACCATGAAAAATAAACATGAGAAAGGTCAAAAGGAAGAATAATTAGGTATAACATAATCTTACCAGAATTTAAAATGTATTACAAAACTAGTTATTAAAGCAATATATTAATATTTGAGTAGGAAGGCATATGACTGGAACAGAATAAAGAATCCAGAAGCAAACCTAAGTACATGTAGAAATTAACTGTATGTAGAGAGAACATTCGAAATTACAAAGAAAAAACAATAGGAACATAAAGGCACAAAGCAGCCATTTGAACATAAAAACCACAAGTTGCCAACAAATATATAGAAGACAATCAACTTTTCTCAAATTAAATAAACGACCATTAAAATAACAGGAGACCATTTTCATCTCCAAGACTGCCATTTATTTATTTATTTACTTACTTACTTACTTACTTACTTACTTACTGTATTTAGTACAGGGTCTACAGAGTCTCACTACACAGATCAGACTCCTAACAGTTCTCCTGTTTATAGCCTCCCAAGAGCTAGGATTACAGGTGTGCACCACCACGCCCAGCCTCATTTGCTGTCTCACCATGCCCGGGAGGCAGGGCCAGCACAGCAGGTTGGGGATTGAACCCTGGCCCCTGCATCTGCCTAAGCAGGTGCTTTAATTCACTGAGCTATCTGGCTCACCCTAAAAATTTAAAACTTGGAAAATTTATAGAGCAGTTAGAAAAATAAAAAACAACTACCTTTTGTAGTTGGTCATATGAGTTAGTACAGTTGTGGAGAATAATTTAGTAACATAGTAATACCTATCAAAACTTCCTGCATTTAACCTTAGATCCAGAAATTTCTATGTCTCATGGGATTTTTCCCATCAATAAACAGTACTTGCGTCATCACACAAATATGTGCACAAGAAATGTCACTGTCGCATTATAACATGAGAAACTACTGACATTGGTGTCTATCGTAGGTTAGGTGTCTATCACAGGCTAGATGAATTATAATGTTAGGACACATAACTGACAACAGAAATACTATGGTTCTATATACACAAACACTAAAAGCTGTCAAAAATATAGTGAAATGGCAAAAAACATCAAAGCACAAAATAATCTCTATAATATGGTTCTTTTATCTATAACATTGAATGCACATGCATATATGCAGGTGTATATGCTTATATATTTATATATGTAGGGAATATATATATATGTATATATTATATACACACAACCAAAAAGGCTCTTTAAGAAGGGAATTGAGAATTTTTCTTTATGTTCTTCCATATAGCTTTAGGTTTTGCTTTTTACTACAAATACATAGCACTTTTAAGATAAAAGAAAAATCATTGTTATTAAAAGACATCCACAAAGTTTCATGAGTATCTCAAGTGTAACTCAACATTGATAATATCAAATTCAGGACATAAATATAGATTTTTGTAATTCTCAGACTGAAAGGAACTTAGATGCTGTCTTAGTCCCCTCAAGCAACTATGCCAAAACAGCTTGCACTAGATAATTTATGAATAGCCAGACTTCTTTCTTCACAGTTCTGGGGACAGGGAAGTTCCTTGTCCACCACCTGAAGATTAGATTCTACTGAGGTCTGCTACTGAAAATCAGTGACTTTGAATGGCAAAGACAAACGTGGTCTTTTTAAAAGTTCGTTTTCTGACACTGGGCATGGTGGCACACATTTGTAATCCCAGCACTTGGAAGGTTGAAAATAGGAGGATCTCTATGAGACTGGTCTGTGTAGTTAGCCCTAAATTGTGCAGGGTTGGATTAATCATCATAAAATTCTGTAGTTGCTCTTTATCCTGGAAGTATTTCACTTCTCCATTATACTTGAAAGAGAGTTTCCCAGGGTATATCAGTCTGGGCTGGCATTTGTTTTCTTGCAAGACTTGATGTCCTTTGCTCCACGCTCTTTTTGGCTCAATGGTTTGTAAAGAGAAATCTTCCATTATTTTTTTAAAGAATTTTTTATTTTTATTTATTATTTTTATTCTTGTTTCAGAACCTTTGTTTGTTTTTATTCACTCATTTTTATGGCCGGCTCAGCCCGCCCCGAGGGCAGGGCTGGCGCAGCATGTGGTGCCGGGGATCGAACTGCGGTCCCTGAAGCTGCTCAAGCTTCCCCAAGCAGGTGCTTTCGACCACTGAGCCATCCCGCCAGGCCCCTCTTCCATTATTTTAATGGGTTGCCCTTTAAATGCAATGTTTCTTTTCTCTAGCGGCTTTTAGTATACTGTTCTTTTGCTAAATTTCTGGGATCTTGATTACTATATGTCTGGGTGTGTTTTTAACTGGGTTGATGTTATTTGGAGTTCTATATGCTTCAGTTCCTGAATGACAGATTGTTTCCCCATATTTGGGAAGTTTTCTGCTGTTACTTCTGCCCATGTTCTTTTTATAGCATTTGTACAACTCCTTTCTCATTGAATGCCTATTCATCTTATATTCTTCATCTTTGCTTCATCTTGTAGATATTGAACTATTTTTCCTTGCATCCTAGTTAATTTTAAGAGATCTTTTCTTACCTCTTCACTAGCTGCAATGGTGTCTTTAAGGTTGCCAGCTTGTGATTGAGGCTTTAAGTTCCTATATAGTACTTTGAATCTGCTTCATACATTCTATTACTTTCCATATTGCTGATTCAAAGATTTCCATCATTTTTCTATTCTCTTCTGTTTGTTTGTTTTTTTTTTTAAACAATGTCCTCTTTAGAAGAACTTTGTAGTTCTTTTATTATATGTAGTATTTCTTTTTTTTACTTCGGGAATTATTTCTGATCTGATTTCCTCTATATCTTCCTGTAGTTGTTTCTTTACTTTGGATATTATTATTTCAGAGATTTCAGGTAAATGATTTCCAATTTCTTCTATGATTCTGTCTCTTGTATTTGTTCTGGGTGGGCTCAGGGCCTGACAATGCAATTTGCTCCTTCCCTTTGTCATTTTGTGTAGTCCTGCCTTCTGACCTTTGGTGTAGAGCTTTGGGAGCACCAGGTTTGGATCTACCAAGTTCAAATTCTGCAGGTGAGTGTGGCTTGGGTCTGGCTGCTGAGCTCTACTTCTTCCTGCTGCAGCCCTTGGAGGTGAACCAGCTATGCCACCCTGAAAAGATGTTCTGCTCTTGGATCAGCTGGATGAGTCTTGTCTCTAGTCTCTCTGCAGGGAGTTCTGTGGCAGTTTTCCACACTGGCCTGTGTGATGGATGAAGTTCCACTCACATGCCAGGCTCTGTTGCTGGGTCAAATGAGTTTCCTGTGGGCCCCAGGAGAATAAGTTTCAACATAGGTATTGTAAGGAGCCATAGACATTCACACCATAGCAAATATTGTCTAGTTCAGTCTTTTACTTTACATTTGGCAAAACTGAAATTACATGGCAAATTCAAGGCATAACTGAGACTAAATTATTCACTCAAATTATTGTTAACTGTGACTTTAATGCTAGCCATTGCCCAGTGTCCAAAAATGTGTAATATGATCTGAGCTTCTAGGACAAGGCTCACCATGGTGACCATTAGCTCCAACCAGTTATTCTGTCTTTCCAACTCTCTTTACATTTATCCCTTGTTGATAAATACTGTATCTCTTTCCCTGGTACATTGCTGGCTGCCTAACACCTCCTTGGTAATGCTATTGCTGTTTCTTCTACCTCAGTTATTCACTACTTTGCATTAGAGAATAATCTGGGAAGATATCAAAGTGCATTGAGACTAGATCACACTCAGGCCTATTAAGTCAGAATATCTGGGTGGAAGGGGCAAGAGCCCCTGGGTATTCTAAGGATACACAGATGGTTGCAGTGTATAGCCAACATTAAAGCACTTTCCTCCAACCTCTTTCTTGGCCCTTTCATTTCTACTGATACTTGGAGAGCTCTGCTAATCTTTCCCTGGTCTGACATTGACCTCATTGGCCTTCTGTGTATCTCTATCACTGTCCTTTCATTATGGAGTTGAAAATAAGTTTTATGTGTCTGTAAGCACTTGCATGGACAATAGCAAGATCTAACACTTCTTTGAGCTATTGGAATTTATCACAGGATGAAACTTATAATTGATGTGCAGTAAGTATTATGGATCTCTTAGGCTGAGCCCACATGAATCATTCCATTTTACAAGGTTTCATTTTGGCTTCCTAAACCCACTTACCCTACAAAGTTGAACACTTCCCTATCTCTGCATAAACGACCACCATTGTGAACTAACTAAGTTTTCTTGCCCTATTTTCTTTCTTCTTGATCGAGTTCTTCCACCACCTCACAATTCCTAGTATAGATCAAATCCCTTCTGCTAAAACACAGAATCAAGTCCAGGTCTTCACAAGCTTCTCCAACTCAATCAGAATATTTTTTAGGCAATTTATTTGAACTACAGTATTTAGGAAGCCAACTATTGCCTGCCCTCTCAAGGTCATCCCAGCACATTAAAAATAAAAACCTGCTCGAGTATTACATCTCTAGAGAAATGTAATCTACTAGTCACTAATAATTGCAGCCCTGATTCTATAAAGTTGTGTGTTAATTATATACAATTATAAAGCTACAAATTATTTTTGTCTTGTAGCATTGCAAATAATCTCTACCTAGGAGAATGGTTAGCTCTACAGGTTGTAGCTTTATTTCTCTTGGGCAGTAACCAGATTCTTATCTAACTGTGAGGCCTTCTTCCAGCATCCCTTCTTCTATTCATCACATGTAACTTGGCCTCTCAAACCTCATTTTTAAATGAGTTCACAGCTTTGTTGCTCCCTTAATTAATGATGTTTTAAACTGTTTTGGCAGCAGCCTCCTATGTATTATCATGATAATTTATTCTTAATTTTTTTCAAATTCTGTTGGGCAAGGAGTATAACTCAGTGTTAGAGTGCCTGCCTACTATGCTCAAAGCCCTGGTTTGATTTTCAGCACCACAAAAAATAAATGAAAAACAATATTATGTATTGGGATTTTATACTGGAAGCTCAGCTACTCTGCATATTTGCCTCTTTGGTTTTTCATGACTTGAAGCCTTTGGTCTTATCATTAAGTTTCCATTTTGATGAAATGTTCTTTATAATCTCACTCTTCACCCAAGGTTGTTCTCAAAGATGCTTTTCTTTGTAGACTGTCCTGACCTCCCTACCTAGCACAGCCTGGGCCACTGTATCCTCATCCCCGCTCTGTCAGCTCCTACTCTTCATCCTACCAGCTCAAGCCCATGGCTTTCTCATACTCAGCATCCAGCTCATTGCCTTACTGAGTAAATGTTCACTGACTGTTTGTTTAATTGGGCATAATCAGTCTTAAGTAACCCACTATTTCAACACTTGGCCTCAGCCTAAGTCTAAGTAATCTAATAGATGATAGTTGAGGTGTTTCCAAAGTTTTTTTAAAAAAAACCACAAAAAATGATTGAAATTGAACAGGCATTTATTGAGCACTTTCTAGGTGCCAAGAACCAAGATGAATAAGGTATGGAATTGAGGTATCCTCTCAGGAATAAGTGAACTGCTGTCCAAGCCTTCTGTGCTCTGTTCTAAAAGAAGCATTAAATCCTAAATGAGTTACTGAGAGCTGAACAAGCTAAGTTTACCAAGTATTTTCCTTGGCCTGAGGTATCTTCCTGAGGTGGAGACATTGATGGTCACAGGGTTCTCAGCCAGCTGGGGCCCACAGTTTCCCTGGGGTGGTTTGGCTCACTGCTTTAGGAGGTAACAGCTGCCCAGGGGGGCCCATCTACACTCAGGAGACAGGATATAGGCTAAGCCCAGCCTCAGCCTGGGGGTTCTTTCTGTGAGACTCTTTAGTAGCCCTGTATTTCCAGAGTTCTCTTGTATACCACAGTCCCACAAGCACAACTCCAAGTTTGCCTCAATAGTGCCGAAAGGTATAACTCCAGACTAGACACATAATCCAGAGGCATCAAAAGGATATTTGGAGACCACCCAATGTCCCACTAGTGTTGCAAAACAGCTCTCTTCACTTGCTGCTTTGGACTTCAAAGGGATATTATATTTTAATGAGCTGCTGTATAATTAATCAGCCTTCACCCCTTCCAGCTGAAATTACTGACGGAAACAAGCAAACACCCCAAATTTGCTATTTCCCTTTCCGAATGCCAACAGTGAGGAAATGTTCCCATGTAAATCAAGACTGGGTGTGGATGTTTTCTGGGCTCCAACAAGTCTGCTCTCTGACCTCATAATTCAGACTCACTCCGGGAAATCTTGGCTCCTCCAGGGAATGCCAGTGGTCATGAACCTTGCCTTCCCCAGCCACATTTACCAGCAGAGGGCACGGTGCATGGGGCAGCAGGCCTCACCAGACTGAGGCCACTTAAGCTCACCTTAATTCCCAGCCACCCAACCAACTGGGGCCCAGGAAGCTAATGAGTACCATTCTCAGTTATATCCATAGTTGTGTCGTCTTCCAAAACTCATTCACCTATGTGAAACTCAGTTTCTTCGTCAATGATACTAAGTATCATAATAAATTTTGGGGGATAGTGCCTCACTTTGTTGGCCAGGCTAGCCTCAACTGCTCAATCCTCCTGCCTCAAACTCCCAAGTGGCTGGTGCAGTAGGTGTGTGCCACCGCTCACAGTCAGAATGACCTTTGTGAAGGGCACATAGAGTGTCATAATTAAGAATGAGCCCTCTCGATTCAAGAAGCTTGGGTTGTAACTTAATTCCACTGTTTGTATGTGACCTGAGAAAATGCCCTCATGTCTCTGAGTCTTAGATTTCTTATCTATAAAATGAAGATGTGATAATAGTACCTAATTTATAAGGTTATCATGAGCATTAAATGTAACAAGTAAAATAATTTTGATGGTTGACACATACCAGGCACACTCCAATGTTAGGTGTTGTAAATATTACTGTCATTATTACTATCACTTTTCTAACTGTACATCAAGCCATGCATCTTAAAGATATTATCTTATTTCAACCTTATAATGACACTATAAGATAACATTTATTTTTACATATCTCCATTTTATAGTTGAGGAAATGGAAACTCAGATTGGTGAAGTAACTGAGTCAAGATAATAATGACTAGTAACAGTTGGCCTAGGATATTTAAATCTATATAAGTACAGAACTTCCTTAAGTATTTGAAATGATGTCTATAAACTACTGACCTTGGAACAACAAATTCTCTTCTTAAAATTTCTATGGTAATTACTGGAATTCTAACATGGGCACTAAGAATGAAGGCAAACATATTTCTCAGCCTTACTAATTCATCTATCCAGCACATATATATCTGTCAGAGGAAGGGTATTTTCCCCTCCATAAGAAGGGAGGATACTGCATTTAATAAGTTGGAATCACAAGTATAAAATGTAGGCACAATTTTTCTCCTGAAACTGTGAGCGGCTCCAAGTGTACCTTATCCTCCAAGCTTTTGAATTTCCCTTTACTTAAAGGCTAACAAAGGCAAATGCTTCCATACCACGTAATATACAGAATGCAGAGGATCCAGAAGCCACTGCACATGCCCATGAACACGCTTCAGGATGGGAATGATGCTGTGCTGTCAAGCTGCAGCTCTGACTTCCTCTGCTAAGCTGGGTGCTCATCTCCGCCCACCACCGGCACACCTAGGGCTGCACCCTTGCTCCTTTTCTCTCTCATAGGAAAGCCACAGTCCTTCCTTCAAGTGTCTAAGTGCCATTAATAT